>PQFF01000011.1:145881-254259 GCA_003547095.1 Diversispora epigaea
TTGTGGTGACGATGGGGAATTGGTGAGATGGTACGAAGATAGTAGCATGGAAAATGTGTGGCGTGGGAATCCAAATGATGAGCCGTACGATGATGGAAATGATAGAGTTGCACGATGATGGGAAATGATAGAGTTGCACGATGATGGGAAATGATAGAGTTGCACGATGATGGAGAATGATGAAGTACAAATGATGGGAATGATGGAAGAAAAGAAAAAGAAATATAAAAGCAGCAGTAGTAAAAGAAGAAAAGAGAGAGTTCCTTTTCGCGGCATATTTTAGGATAGCAACGTTTCAATACTTTTATCTCTTTATTTCAATTTTATTTTATTCTATTTTATTAAATAATTATAACAACGTTTATAATAATATTCATGTAAATAGTAGAAGTAGTAACAGAATAGAAACACG
This sequence comes from Diversispora epigaea, assembly GCA_003547095.1. Classification (NCBI taxonomy): domain Eukaryota; kingdom Fungi; phylum Glomeromycota; class Glomeromycetes; order Diversisporales; family Diversisporaceae; genus Diversispora; species Diversispora epigaea. The sequence goes on from PQFF01000011.1 coordinate 146,294, forward strand.
CCATTGTAATATTTTGTTATCTAACTTCTAATAAAACTTTCTTTATTGTTTGATTGTAAATAAACACTTTATCTCTTATAAATTCGTTCTAACACTGATAGTATCCGTAGGAAAACTACCTCTACTTCGCTTACTCACGCACCTTCCAGATAACACCTGAGACTTTTGTAATTGTTATTTAAGTTGCCACACTGTGTTAAAATTAAGATAGTGATACACGAAGAAGTGTAAGCTATCGGTGTGGCCGGAATTGTAATTGTAGTTTTGGTTCTGTCCAGACGTGACAATATTTCCAGCAAGAGATGATTTCATATACCATTGAAACCCTTTAGCTTCATCTTTTGTTGTTCCTGTTCCGTAAATATAACAACTACCAACATTAAGTTGTGCAAGATGTCCTTTTTCTGCAGATTTTAAATATAATTTGAATGCTTTCTCTTCATTTTTTTCAATACCAAAACCATTATCATAACAATATGCTACGGCATTCAAAGCTTTAAAAGACCCTTCATCTGCAACTTTAGAATAGATCTGAAAAGCTTTTTTCATATCTTTTTCAACACCTAGACCATCAAAATACATATCGGCAAGAAAGATGGTACTAATTTCTTTGTTGATATTATATAGTTTCCTTAAAGGCGAGAAATTAAAGGTTGAGGTATCAATCATTTCATTGGCTGCTAAATTAAAGAATTTAAAAGCCATTTGATAATCAACGACAGTTCCAATGCTGTTTTGGTAAAAAATCCTATTAAGCTAGTAAATAAATAATAAGATGGATGGCGAATCAATTTATATAGAATTTTAACTGGATTCTTTTTGTGTTCTCTAATATAATTTTTGATCGTTTTTGATCGAAACTCTTGAATCTGTCTATTGAACGAATCAATGAGAAGTTCAAATAAATCCTTACAAAATGCATTAAATTCAGTCGAAACATCAAAAAAAAGAGAATGAAGTTTAATTTCAAATTTTTCATTTTGTCTTAACAAAAATAAGAATTTTATAATTAATAAATGTTACGGATTTAAATATATAAAAAAAAAAATTAAAAAATGATTTACATGCTTAAATTTTCCAATTTAACATCTACGACATTGTAAGGTTGTGATTGAGGTGTTACGAATTCAACGCTTGCATCAGAGATAGTGATTTCAGAAAGATTTTTAACAACATGAGAAACATCGGGCCGTGAGTTTCCATTGGGTTTTCAACAATCTGTCAAAAATGTTACTCTGATATATTAATAATTTATTATGTAAAATATAATTGTGTTAAATAAATTATTTAAATTCATACCAATATATGTTTCCATGTATTTATGAGGGGTTCCAGGTATAGCCATTTCTCTTTTGCCTTTCGCAATATTGTTTAACAAATTAACAGATAACGAGGATTTCATTTCAAAAGGAGGTTTACCACTAGAAATCTCCCAAAGAATAACTCCTACAGTGCGGAACCTCTATAATAGGAACCTATAAAATCTTAAATAAAACTTGATCTAGTGATTGGATTTAACTGGGGTAAGAAAAATTAGACTCTTCTCATATAATAGAATCGATTTATGGAATAAAAAAAAATTCTCAATTTTCCTGGTTAGTAAAAATCACGTGTTTTATATATAAACCAATTAAAAAATAGATTTAGCAATAATCAAAATGATCGAAATAGTGATCTAATATTTATTTATTTAATAATAACTGATTCAAGTTCATTGTAAATGTTATCAGGAACTCTTCTATGAGATTTATACTTTTTTGCTGCAAATTCTGCCATTTTACCAGTAATTCCCTTCCTATATATATCCATATAACGCCAAGATTTTTGTGCAAAACGACGAATTGTAATTAAAGGAACTGAATCCAAAGCCTCAGGAACAATTCTTTGCAATCCTACCCAAGTATAATTACAATGTTCTCTAGTGTAATGTTTTGCTGCACCCCAATACATTTCTATAAAATTCAGTTCACAGTGGAATTTAGGATAAAAAATACATTTATGACCTCTTTTTTCTATTTCAATTTGTAATCTAGATTTTTGAGAAATAAAATCTGGTTGTAATGATAAAATTCGACGCATGCAACAATCAATTCTTTGAGAATCTATTTTTTTTTCTTTTCCCTTACATAATTTACATTCACCTTTTAATCCTTCTTTCCATAATCCTCTTTCTATTAGAATTTGTTGCATACCTTTAGCTTTATTTGGATATTGTGGATGATCTGATGGAAAAACCATTGATTGTGATATATTGTCTGTTCCAAAAAATGTTGAATGCATTCGTGGCTGTTTTCCTGCAGGATTAACATTCATTTTTGTAGCATTTAAACCATCTTCTGGCATTGCACCATGATTGGTACTATTATCAAATGCCATTACAGCAATTGCATTTGGATAAATAGTTTCAAAAATAGGAATTGCATAATTGATAACTTGATCAATCAAATGTTCTGCTGTCCACCAACCTTCTTCATTTTTTCCAGGTTTTAAAAATTTACGTGCTTCAACTGGTATATTTGGATTTAATAAGGATTGCTCAGGAGTTAATTTTAATCTGCCAATTGTTTCAAGTAAAAAATCACTAACCATAATTGATTTGCCATGACCTTTTTTTCTTAATGGAGGTTCTCCAATTGGTGCCCATACTATCGGACGATCATCATTTGCATAAAATAAACATTCATCATGTGTGATAAATATATGTAATTTTTGATTTGAAGGAATTTCTGGATTAAGTTGTGTCATTTCATTTCCAATAAATGTTGGCATAAATTGTTGAAAATTTTTTGGTGTTATTTTTCCACTGTTTTGTCGAATAAAAGTAAGACTGTCATTAATAATATCTTCATCATCAATGAATGATTTTGTTTTTTGATGGCAACCTTGTATTGATATTGGTATTGTTTTATTTTCAAGCCAGTATTTAGTCCATTTTTTGATTGTTCTTGCGCAATATACCCCTTTATCAAAAACTTTTTGTGCAGCATTAAATGCAGCATCATCACGAGACATATATTTTTTTTTCCAATTAATTAAAAATTCATAAATTGAACGATACTTTAAATATTCATATACAGTAAACTTGTTTTTATCTTGAAGAATTAATTCTAAATCTTTTATTTTTTGTGAAAAAATATTTTCAATATCATTATCATTAATATCTGTTTCTTCTTCTTGTGAACTTTCAGAATCTTCTAATTGTAAAATATCTTCAGTATCAATATCCATTATTCCTTCTTGCAAACTTTCAGAATTTTCCACTTGCAATATATCATTTGTTGATTCTGTATTGGTTTCTATTTCATCAATTGAAACTTCTTGTGAATTATTGGTAATATTTGCTGTAAAATATTGGTTAATTGATAATGAACCTTTAGCTGCTTTTGTAAATGTACCAGATGGTCCATATTTTCGATAATACGTTGCAGTAGAATTTCCAACATATGGTGCTTTCTTTTTTTCATCAATCTCTGTTAAATTAAAAACTATATCCCCAAGTTTTAATATTCTTTGGGCATAATAACTTTCATATGAACTATCTGTTGAATAACCATCACTTGATAATGTATATTCATCATCACTTGTTGAATATTGCTCTATAAATTGACCTGTATTTACATTGCGAATTTGATTTTTTGCTCTCTTTTTTGCAGCTAATTTTTTGCGCGAAGACATAATGCAACTCAAAATTTTTATAATAATCTATACATGCATTTCTAAGCTAAAATGATTGGGCAACATAAACACTACAAAATGGTAATATTTTTAGAAAGTCACACAAAATTTATTATTTGCAATTTTTATTTTTTATAGTAAAACGTGTAAATTTCAAATCTATGTAACACCGGCAAATCTTAAAATTTTTTGATCAAAACCGATAATTTCTGTAGCTTTTGATATGATTTATCGAAATTAACGGTTAAAATTTTTATTTACTTCTTTTGGCAGGTGTAACATACATTTAAAAATAGCAAAATTTTTGACCGGTTATAGAGGTTCCGCACTGTAGACAAAAAATATCAGAACTCTTATTTTTTCTAACCGTGCTCAAGAGTTCCAAATGTCGAGGATCCATATATTGTATTGGACCAAAATTATTTGTAAGGAAATTTAAAGAATAGGAAATAGTTTTTGTTAATCCAAAAACATTTAATTTAATAACCCCATTATGAATAAGAATATTTTCAGAGTTCTAATTAAATAATTATAAAAAATAAATAAAATTAAAAATAATTCATTTGAAAAAATCACTTGTTAAATAAGAAAATAATTACCAATCTTCCATGAATGATATCATTAGAATGCAAAAACATCATAATATTAGCAATTTGTTTTGCAAGATTTAATTTTGTATTCCAATCTAATTTTTGAAAATTGGTTTTCAAATATTGACGAAGAGAACCTTCATTAACATATTCGAGGATAATCATATAATTGTTGGTATTCTCTATAAAAATAAAATAAAATAAGTTAGTAATTAATAATATATTAAGCATGATACTTAAATATTTTCACCTTGTTTAGTGATGCCATATAATTCAAGAATACTTTCATGAATTTCTAATTTTCGATGTCTTTTAATCTTTTTCGTTTAAAAATATAAAAAAAAAATTAACAATAAATTTAGATACTGATAACATAACATAATAAATTATTTACTTCATTTATTAAATTATTCTGCGTAAAATGATCATTTAAATAAACATTTTTAAGAGCAACAGTTTTTTGAGGAGTTTTAAAAGTGGCTTCATAAACATTTTTACTAATCAATTTCACATTCTCAAATTCAGAATATTGATAAAATGGGATATTTTCTTTTTGAAAAGTATCTTTGATAATTAAATTATCCATCCAGATCTCCCATTCTTTTTCATTTTTCTTTTCTCGGGACATGATTAACTATTCAAAATTACATAAGTTTGCAGAATTTATAATGTTTGAGTCACACAAATGGACTATCTTGCCTAATATAAAGTTCTTTTAGTCACACCAACAAAATTATTTGCCTAGTGCAACGATTAATGAATTATTTTCCTTTTTTAGCCTTAGAGTAAAACCATTTATAATTTATTCTTTCGTTACAATTATTTTCTTGCATATCTATAAATTTAATGTTATCATTTATTGCTTAAATTATAAATATTCGTAAGTTATCTATTATTAGTGCTATAAATAAAATGCGAGTACTTTTTTCAAGACCAGATAATGTACATTATTACATTTTCTACTTGACGGCTTGACATATTATTTTTAATTTAAAATCCATTATTTATTACGTAGAATATTTAAAAAAACAAATTATATATTTTTAATATATTTTAACACAAATTATATTAATCGCAAATAAAAATAGCGATACTTTAACCATAAAAAAATAATGTCATAAAATATAAGAAATATTTAAGTATATATTGTTTATTTTATACACTTACATCATATTACTGATTATTTCTTCTAATAATTCATTAGCATCTGCATTCCCGTTTTCTTTTGCTTTGTTCAACCAGTAAATCGCATTTACAATATCTTTCTTGGTTCCAAATCCTTCATAAAAGAATTTTCCAAGCATGTATTGGCTATAACTATAATTATTTTTTGCAGCTTTTTTAAACCATTCAAATGATTTCTTATAATCCCTTTCAATTCCTTCGCCATCCTTATAACAACATCCTAAAAAAATGTTGAGCCTCATTGTGTTCTTTTTCAGCAGCCTTCAGATACCATTTAAATGCCTCTTTTTCATCTTTACCCATACCTATACATTACAAATAGCATCAAAATTTCCAGCGAGAGCAGATTTTATAACCCATTGAAACTTTGTAACAACATCTTTTGCTGTTCCTATTCCATTTTGATAACACACGTAAGTATTTTTTGTGTGTTAAAAAAGCCTTTTTCTGCATAGTTCAAGTACAATACCCATGATAATAACAATGCGCTGCGATATTCAAAGCCATAAGAGACCCTTTATCAGCAAGTTTTTTAAAAATCTGAAATGTTTTTTTGTATCCTTATCAACACATTAACCTATAAATACAAATCGGCGATAGAGATAATTCCAATTTCTTTGTTGATATTGTATAGTTTTCTGAAGGATGGAGAATTAGAGGAGGAAATAAAATTGGCAGCTTAATAAAGAATTTAAATGCCATTTGATAATCAACAACAGTACCAATACTGAATATTTTCGATCTGATGTACGAAGAATTAGTATTAGAATTATTCAGATATCTGCCAAAGTTCTTAACATTACTATAAAGCATTTTAATAATATAACATGTCATGGGGTAGTATTATTGGTCAATCTATAAAAAATTCAGGGTTTATTTAAAAATTATCATCTTTTGAATATGAATATCTAAATCTGGACAGATAATTTTTTAGCATACCGTCCAAAACAAAACCCAAAATATTAGTAGATATATTTATGGGCTACAGTTAATCTTGAAAAGGTTGGATTGGCTCCAAGCAAACTTATCACCTCAAAAATTTTACTTTTTAAATATTTCATCAATTATTAATATTGAATATGCAAGCTGAAATTGCATCTTGGAAAGATAAGAAGGAAGTACCGTATATCGCGGGCCATAGTACCCCCCCTATGTATAGTACCCCCTATCAAAAATTATTTGGATTTTTAAAATACCCGGGTATTTTACATGGTGGAAAATATATTGCTTTACTTTAATTTCTATTGATTGTTTACAATACCTCTCTTTTTGTTTCGATGTAAAGTACCCCGGGTATAAGGCGAAAACTCTGAAATTTGTTAAAGACCCGGGGTACTATGGCCCGCGATATACGGTAGTATATTCTGTTAATTTTAGTTCATATGAGCTCAATCCTATTCTTAATGCAAGCAAGAATGGATTTGAAAAAGATATATTTTGAATTTATGTGATCATAAAACAAATGTTGTTGCGAAAGTAAAGGATACTTATGAAATTATTTGGTCGAAATATCAATACAATAATATCGCATACGANATCAATTATTAATATTGAATATGCAAGCTGAAATTGCATCTTGGAAAGATAAGAAGGAAGTACCGTATATCGCGGGCCATAGTACCCCCCCTATGTATAGTACCCCCTATCAAAAATTATTTGGATTTTTAAAATACCCGGGTATTTTACATGGTGGAAAATATATTGCTTTACTTTAATTTCTATTGATTGTTTACAATACCTCTCTTTTTGTTTCGATGTAAAGTACCCCGGGTATAAGGCGAAAACTCTGAAATTTGTTAAAGACCCGGGGTACTATGGCCCGCGATATACGGTAGTATATTCTGTTAATTTTAGTTCATATGAGCTCAATCCTATTCTTAATGCAAGCAAGAATGGATTTGAAAAAGATATATTTTGAATTTATGTGATCATAAAACAAATGTTGTTGCGAAAGTAAAGGATACTTATGAAATTATTTGGTCGAAATATCAATACAATAATATCGCATACGACTTCGATGAAATATGAATTAAGTTATAATACTCGTGATAAACTTTTTTCTATCCGTAATTCATTATAAGTCATTAATTATTAATTATTTAATATTATTATGTATTACATAAATAAATTTTTAATTAATTAAATTAAATTTATTATAATTATATTCTTAATTAATCTTTAAAAATATATTGAAAATTGTTTGCAATAAAATTTATTATTCTTAATTTTTTGTAAATATAAATATTTTATTTATTGAAAATTGTTTGCGATAAAAATTTTTTTTTAAAAAAAATATGAACAAGTTATAATCAAGTAATCGATTATATTTATTTAGTATTTATATGTAAATTATAATTTTACTACAAAATCTTATTATATATTTAATGGGAGTTGTGCAATTACTGCAACAAGTTCCTTTAATTAAATCATCTCTGTTGAATTCTATTACAGATCCATAAGCCGCTAATTTAGATTCTGACGTCTCTTCTTTCTTAATATGAATACTTTTAGGTGTTAAGAGGGATGTGATTTCTTCCTGGAAGCATTAATATTTCGCATTGTTGCCAGCCCACAAATCTTTCCACTTGATCCACTTCAAAAAATGTTCGAAGAAAATAAACACTAATTAATACCCAAATTTGAAAGAAACAGGAGAAAAAAAAGGCATTGTGTTTCCTTTAAATATTTATTTGAATGCTATACAAAACAATAAGTAATATAAATAATAAATAAAATATGAGACACCGAAAATTTTTGACTGTGGATTATTCAACCATAGTTTTTGATAGTTTATTATATTACAATTAGTTTCGATGATGTGATGTGATTATTATTATATTTTTTCTCTTAAGGAGAATTTTCTTTTTAATATTCATAAGAAACAAATTAACCTTTTAATATATTATACCACATTATAGGAAATATAAACAATTATTTTTAAGTTATTAGATAACCGAGAATCGGAAAATATAAAAAAAATTTTTTTAAGTGTGATGATAGATATTAAATATATATATTTTTTTTAACCAACGGAGCCATGATAGATATTAAATATAAATAATATGAATAATAAATGCTTACATTATTAATTAATGTATTTTGAAAAATTTAACATATCATATGCCACAGAATTATAGTTATTATTAATTTGTCCTTCTATGGTATAATAGGATTATACAATAGATTAAATCACAAGATTATCTGATAAAAAATTTATTATTTTACTCACTCACGATAAATTGCATCCGCGTCCTGATAAAAAAGGTTCATTTTCAAAATTTGATTGATTTATTTTTTTTTCTTTCAAGAATTTTTATTGGTGCGCCTTTTAACTTATATAAATTATTTATCAACTGAATTATATAAACTAAGAATAAAAACAATAACCTAATGAAATCAACAATAATAATAATGACATGATTTTTGTTATGCTATTAATACTTTTCTTTTTTTCAGGGAACGAATTTTAATATTTAAATCTTATATTCCGAGCACAAGTAGCAAGAAATTCCAAATTATTCAAAAAATCACATAATAAGGAATCAATCATAAAATACAATTGAATATAATTATTAAATGCATGAAAAATATTTAGTATTTTTGAATTGTAAAATATACAATGGAAACAAAACTTAAACCTCCTAACCCAGAATCTTTATTCAGATACAAAAAAAAATAATTAAAGAATTCTTAGTATCGAAGAGCCTATATATGTATATATATATATAATAATTATTAACATAACATTATTAAATGTTCCAGTGATAATTATTTTTTTTCAAAACCAACATCACTAGTTTTCGCTTGTAATGTGTTAACAATAGCCACACAAGCAACCATACCATAACAACCCGTCACAACATTCGTATCATTCATGATAAATTCACAAATTATATAATAAGAAATAAAAACATTATAATAAAAGTTGTGGATGTTATTCATAAATTTAAATTAAAAGTATAAACATCCAAAATGAATACAGTTTTAATAAATAAAAAAATAAATCTTTAAGATTTTCTGATAATTTTAAATACTTCATAATTAATAATAGAAAAGGAACCTGATAATGTTCTTAAAGATTTTTCATAACATTGACTATCAAACCAATTTTTATTATCTAAGGTAAAATTAGATTTATCACTATATAAGTAAAAATCTCCGAAACGTGGACCAATTTTATTTTGAAAATTTTTGGATGCATTAAAAATCGCATATTGGCTATGGCTATTTTTAACTCTGCTAAGAATAGAATTTTGAATGTTACCATTTTTTAATGAGAAAATGAAGCTATCTTTTGTTTCCATCAATTTTCCCTTACAAATACTATCAATATTATAAGTATTATCCCATGCTAAAGGATTATAACCTCCAAGTATCTCATCAGTCCCTTTAACTTTTATTATCACAACTGTTTCAGCATGACCATGGCAAATATTCCAAAATGTTTGTGGAACAAATCCATCTCTAGTTCCACTTAAAATTAATTCGAATTTATATGGAAAATTTTTTGTTGAATAAGTGGTTGTCATACGATCAATCCAACTAGAAATTTCTGCAGCATGTTCTTCGGAAATGATTGTTGAAAAAGGTTCTTTTGGTACTTCTGTACGAGGAGGTAATTCAGTGACCGAGGTGGATCTCGCTGGTAAAAGAATCGATTTAACTGGTCGATCAGGTGCTCCTAGATACTGAATGATATCTTTCCAAAGTTGTTTATCAAGAATCTTTTTATAAGGTAGAATTTTGTCAATGATTTCAATATTGGAAATATGAAAATAACGAATAAGTGGAACACATTGTTGCAAAGTGATTTTTAACGTAAGGAAATTTTCCTTGGACCATTCTTCAAGGTTTGTAGGGAGAGTAGGATTTTGAGAAATTCCCCATTTGATGACATAATCCCAAATTTTAACTTCTTCCATTTGCAAATCATCTCTCTTGAGAAGAGATACCAGTGCGGATTCGGGAAGAGAAGTAAAATCTGAACTATCAAAAATAATATTTGGATGCTTTGCAATAATATCATTACAATAATTTTTTAATTTTTTAAAGGTGTTTTCGCTAAAAATAGTACGATAAATAAGAAAAATAAGTTTTTAACCAATAAGCCTTAGTATCAATAAGATGAGTTTCTAATTTGTTAGTTAATTCATCAAGTTCAAACTCATTAGCAGCTAACATTAAATCAAAAATTAATTTGGTTTTCACATTCTCCAAATTAACAATTCCACCATAAATATATCTACGTAAAATAACAAGCAAATATATAAAATGTTTATAATGATAAAATATAAGATATAGTTTTTTATTATTGATAATGACTTAAGAATAATATCAAAAACAACTTACTTGAGAATAATATCAAAAATTTGAGCTGAAACACTAGACTTACTAATGGTCTTAATATTATTTTTATTTGACTGAATATTTTCTAACTCTTTACGGAAATAAGTCGAGCGATATTTTAATATGTTCGAATGTGCCGTAAATAATTTTTCCTTATTTTCGACTTCAATGATTACATTATAATCATCTTTCTCATTAAGTAGCTCAATAAAGTTTTGAGATAACTTGTCAAAAAATTTTAAAGACATTGTTGTTTTTACAAAGTGGGTTCGAAAAAAAAATAGAAACAATGGACTAATAATTTAGATTATTTTGTGATTGTTTGTGTGACAAATATGGAACGAGATCGTCACTTGTACCCCTTTTTTCGTTTAACTTGATTTTTAAAGTTAGATTCATTTTAATCGGTATTGTGTTACCTGATGTACAAAAAAAAATTAATTAAAACGATGATATTAGTATTAGAGTTATTTAGAAAACTCTAAAGTCCTTGACATTATTATAAAATATTTTAATAATATAATAATTTATAAGAACGTTTAGGGATTTTGTCATGGCAGTATTATTGGTCGATCAATAAAAAATTTAAAAATTCAGGGTTTAATTTTAAGGACAAAATTGTCACACCTTTTGAATATCTAAATCTGGGCAGAGAATTTTTTAGCGTACCGACCAAAACAAAACTCAAAATTTTAATAGATATATTTATGGTCTACGGATAATCTTGGAATGGCTCCAAACAAACTTATCAGATCAGAAACTTTACCATGTAAAATATTTCATCAACTATTAATATTGAATTTACAGCTGAAATTTCATCTTAGGTTGATAAGAAGGAAGTAGTGTATTATGTTAAGTTTAGTCCATAATAGTTCAATCTTATTCTTCATGCAAAACAGGGATGGATTTAAAAAAGATGTATTTTAGAATTTATGTGATCATAATACAAACGTTGTTGTAAAGGATACTGACGAAATTATTGGTGGTTATCCGATTGGTTGCAATTCTGATTTTAATAAGAAACCTTCTGAATTTATTAATTTTTTCTTAAAAATAGAAACTTCATAATCATCTATAAAAATTAGTTAGTTGTTTCTCAATTAGTTTTCATGGCTTTTGATTTTATAAATGATTCTTTCATAATAATTTACTGTGAAAATTTGGTCCATGCTCAGAATTATTGCAAATAACTTTACTTGAAACTACTAAGAATGGAATTTTTGATATTTTCAAATTAAAAGAGATAAACATTATTCTATTTTGTAATATTTATTGCTTTTAACAATTATTTTATGAGATAGAAGAAAGACAAAGGAAAAGAAGGGACAATAAAATTAGCATCATTGATCTATTAATCTTTATTTCTTTTCTCTGCCACGCTCTTATATAAATTAAATATAATAAGCACAAAGTGCCCTAACCTGCCTCTTGTTATTTTACTTTAGATATGTATTTATTATTTTTTTATAGTGATGAAATCAAATATCGCTCCTATAATTACAAACAATGTAATGTAATGAGATAATAATAAAGTATGTACGAAAATAAAAATAATTTTTATTTATTTCTTTTTTTATAATTCACTTTGCATATGTATTTGGCTTCAATATTATTTCGCTTTTAGGTTAGGATTGGACAAGTAAATGCTTAATAATATTGTTTCACATAAAATTTTTTTATTAGCAAGTGATCAAAGTTGTGAAATATTTTAAATAATTATTTTTTTTTTAGTTAATGCATCAGGAAATTATTTTATTCATAGTATTCATGTAAACCGCATGTAAACTGCATGTAAACCACATATAATATATTACACGCGATATATATGCATATTATATGTGGTTTACATGCAGGGTGGTGTAAACCACATGTAAACTGCATGTACCTATATGTGGTTTACATGCAGTTTATACCACCCTGCATGTAAACCACGTATAATATGCATATATATCGCGTGTAATATATTATATGTGGTTTACATGCAGTTTACATGAATACTATGAATAAAATAATTTCCTGATGCATGGACTTTCAAATAGACTTATTAAATATATATTTAAAACTTATTTAATAAATTAATTTATACTTTAACAATTAAGCCAAATTATTTAGAGAAGAATATGATCAAGAATATGGGGTTTTAATCAATTTCATTCTAAAAAATAAATATTAATCGTTATTTAGAGATCAAGGCAATGTTCAAATTAATTTAAAGCATATTAAATTAATTAACGAATTTATAAATTAATTTTGGATAAGAGTTTGAATAAATGTCAAAAAAGTTAATATAAATTAATAAATAAGTATACACATAAATAATAAAAAATTGTATTTATATTATCGGCAATAACTTACTTGAGAATAATTTCAAAATTTGAGAAGAAATATTTGATTTGGCAATCATTTTTCTTTTGGATGAATATTTTCTAGTCCTCTAACGAAAGTATAACAATCGATATTTTAATATTTTTGAATGGGCTGTGAAAGGTTTTTAACTTCAATGACAACATTTATTTGTAAATAATATTATAATCACCTGTGATATATTAAAGGTTATGACATTAATTGATATTAAGCAAATAAAACAAATATTCTATATAGTTATTACATTTATTTTAATAATAATTAATGATATTATTATTGAATAAAATTATTATTATTTAATAAAAATATTATTTAGATCCTTCAATAGAAACGTGCTACCTAGCATTGCAATGTGTTAAAGATAGTGACTTGACTTGATTACATATTATGAAAAAATTCAAAAAATCTTGATTGGAAAATAAATATTAATATGGTTAAGGGTATTACAAGTATGCATATGCATGATATTGTATGTTATAATAATATGCAATTTTAATTATGATTGATCTATTTTAGACAGTATTTATAATCATTATATTAACTGTAAAATTTTTAATTATATATAGTCCTATTTAAAAGATAGTTAAACATTATGATATTATGAAAAAACAAAAATGAATCCAGACTATGTTTTAACAAAAAATTTCTTGAATATTTCCATTTTGAGTTATTAAATAATCTTTTATAAATGGATTACATTTACAGAATAAAAATAAAATTGAATAGAAATTTTTCAACCAGAAGTAATTTTGAATCTTATTGGTTTTTTATTTTTTAAATTTATAATTTGTACATAGGGAACAGAAAAAATGAAACATATAAAAGAAGTAAAATAATCTATTTCAATTTTTCATACTTTCTTCATTAAATCCTTTCATTCAAGGTGACAATTATGAACATAATGATCAGTATAATCAAGTTTATAATTGCGAACATAATAAACACTCTATTCAAGATGATAATTACGAACATAATGTAACCCAAAATTATTTAATTAAAAACATCACTTGTCTAATAATTAAATTAATTATCTAATTAAATTAAATTACAACCTATCTTAATAAATTTATAAAATTAATAATTTCGTATATTATATATAAAACAATTTAATTATGCTCCATTGTTTCGTAATATTTAAAATCCGCTAAAGAGAATTACAGTAACAATATTAATAAATTTTCATAGTTTTTATTTCTGTGTCACACATAAATCCATACTTATTCGATCAAACAGATTGTATACAATCTATTTATGTAAAATATAACATTAAATATAAATAAACAAATAAAACAAATAAAAAAAAAGATTTTAATAAATTATTAAGCAATAAATGAAAAAAAAAATTCGCAAAAAAATATTGGTAAGCAACACAAATATCCAGTTACAAATAAATAATAAAATATTTTACTATAAATAATGGCAGTGATTTTTTATATATTATCACTGAAATTATTTTTTGTCTGTTATTATTTGATTCATTATTTTTTTTCATTATATTAAATATTTGACTTTCATTAAATCTATCTTTAAAAATTTAATCATCGAATCCCAACTTTAAACTTTAACTATGGTTTCATTATTCACATGGAATTTACGTTATTAAATATTAATTTGTATAAATGAGGATAAAATTAATGTTAATCTTATTATGTTGCAAATAAATTAAATTTTAAACAATCGTAATTCAAAAAGAATACTAATATGATATATTTATTTAGTTTTGTAAAACTTCAGTCATATAAACTATGCCTCAGTTTAATTTCAATTTCACACATTAACCAATTTCTATATCATTTATAATTTTGTATTATATATGTGTATACCCTATAACTTTAGTTTAATAAATAATCAATGAGAAAAAAAAAATACGGTTATGTTACATGGCATCTATAAAATCTTATTGACTAAATATGTGATTTTCAAACATAATTTAATGTAATATAAATTAATTAGTTAATTGATCATCCAAATTGATCTTATCTATGTAATTATTTATATCATATTTTGAAAAAGATTCGTGAATTGCTAAACTATGTTGCATTAAAGGCTTACTTATAAGATGTGTTGAAGACCAAGTTATTTCATTGTATAATGATTCAGAATCTATATTTTGCATTTCTTGATCAGCTTTTAAAAATGTAAGGGCGTTTTCAAAATAATCCAAAACTTCTTGATCACCATTAAAAAATTTAAGTATGTCTTCTGATTCATCAGAATGATATAAATATTGAATCCAATTCTCTAATATATAAAAGATCTTTTTAGCACTTGGACGTTCAGATGGATCATTATGCCAACATTTTTCCATCAATTCAACATAACATTGAGGGGTTCCTTTATGAATTTTTGGACGGTACCCATTGAAAATAGCGATTGCTAGTTCTGGATCATATAATTCTCCTTCAAATGGTATCTTTCCTGTTGATATTACCCACATAATAATTCCAACACTATAAATATCTGAAGCTTGTGAATATTGATTTTTATTCATGACCTCTGGTGCAATATATGGTAATACACCATATACCCCAGATGATAAGTTTAGATTTACTGGTCTACATAATCCTAAGTCTCCCACTCTTATAAATTTTAAATTATCATATGCTTCAGTTATCATAAGGTTGCCAGGATGGAGATCTCGATGAACAAATCCTTTACTGTGAATGGTCTTTAATCCTCTAATAAAAGAATTCATTAGCCATAATCGTTCTTTCCAAGGTAATGACTTATTTTGTTGAAGAAAGTTTAACAAATTTCCATCTTTCATATATCGTAAAACTAATGCATATTCTTTTGTCTTTGCATCTTGGGTTATACCCATAATTGGTAAAATATACCTATCTCGACAATAGAAATTTACGAATAACTATATTATAAAGTTATAAAGTTGTGTTAAATTACATATTTGGCATAAAGAAAAATTGTTATATTTAATATATTTATCTCTATTGAAAATTCAAAACCAATTTTTTGTGAGTTCTTAAGTTTCTTCAAAGCAACTTGATTTGAATTATAAAATCCAAATAATTCTTCAGGAATATCTGTCCATTCTGCTTTCCAAACACTACCAAACCCTCCTTCAGCTAAATATTCAATATTTTTTAATTTACTATAATCTATCCATCTCCAAATTTCCCATTCCTTTGCATTTTCATCTGATTGAGATATGTAAATAATCATGTCAATTCCATAATTACCACTATTACATTTTGATAAATAGCTTATTTCAAGAAGTTTACAAGTTGGACATACATTGTTTTGGTTATTTAAATTTCCACAATTATGAAATCTGCTAGGATAATTAATACAGATTTTGTTGCAACAATTTTCTTTCCAACAGACACAACAAGTGTTATCATTTTTTCTAGTGTCTTGGATAAGTTTATTTTCATTACTCTTAATTTTTGAGAATCCAATTTCATTTCGATAAAAATATTCAACCACATCCTGTCCAAAGTGATTGCCCCCTTCAGCTGATTTCAAAATCCACTCTAGTGCTTTCTCTTCATTCTTAGTGGTTCCAATTCCATTTTGATAACATTGACCAAGAAAATTCTGTCCAAAACTATCTCCATCTTCAGCTGCTTTCGTAAAAAACTGAAATGCTTTTTCTTTATCTTTTTTAACTTTTGTTGGAATCCCATAAAAATAATAACACCCAAGAAAATTTTGTCCAGTATTATCTCCCCCTTCAGCTGATTTCATGAAATACTGAAGTGCTTTCTCTTCATCTTTTGTTGTTCCAATTCCAAATTGATAACAAATACCAAGACTAGTCTGTCCACCAATATCTCCACCTTCAGCTGATTTCAGGTACCACTGGAATGCTTTCCCTTCATCTTTTATGGTTCCAATTCCATTTTCATAACAATATCCAAGATTTCGTTGTCCTTCACTGCTTCCACCTTCAGCTGATTTCATGTACCATTGAAATGCTTTTTCTTCATCTTTTGTTGTTCCAATTCCATGTAAATAACAATATCCAAGATTATTCTGTCCATCACTGTTCCCACCTTTGGCCAATTTCATGAACCAGTGAAATGCTTTTTCTTCATCTTTAGTTGTTCCAATTCCATATAAATAACAATTTCCAAGACCATTCTGACCATTCTGTCCACTACTATTTCCATCTTCCACTAATTTCTTGCACAGCTGAAAAAATTTCTCTTGATCTTTTTCAGTTACAATCTCGTAGTTATAACTCTCACCAAGACAATTCTGTCCATGATTATTTCCATCTTCATCTAATTTCAAGTACCACTGAAATGCTTTCTCTTCATCTTTTGAGGTTCCAACCCCATGATAATAACAATAACTTAAGTTATATTTTCCATCTTTATTTCCTCCTTCAGCTGATTTCAAGTACCATTGGAATGCTTTCTCTTCATCTTTTGTTGTTCCGATTCCTTCTCTATAACAATGTCCAAGATAATTTTGTCTGCCACTATTTCCTTCTTCGGCTGATTTCAAGTACCACTGGAATGCTTTCTCTTCATCTTCTGTCGTTCCAATTCCATTTTCATACCAATGACCAAGAACTTTCTGTGCCACACTTTTTCTGTCTTCGGCAAATCCTAAACGGAGATGAAATAATTGTTCCATTTCTGTTGAGATTATGTTTTTGCGGAATAGAATTTTATAAAAAAAACAGAACGTTGAAAACTTAATAAATTCTTTTAAGGTTTTAAATGGAGTATAAATTCTAATTGGATTTATAATTTATAAATTTATATGTTACGATAAATTGATAATAAATAAATGGAAAGATAAAAATATGATTAAATTAAATTTCTGTTGATATTTTTTCACGTTAGCAGTTATTCATTTAAATAGATTTATGCTTTGGTTTGTTTTCTCGAAAAATATTGATTTTTTCCATTGCACATTCTTCCAGAACTTTCGATTTATTTGCTTTGTTAAGTGATAATGATGCAATGTAACATTTTGTCAAACATCAAGAAATCCATAATAGATTTCTGTAATTTATTTAATTATTTAATTTATTAAACAAAGGTTCTGATCAGGTGCGTTTTTTGGCTCGAATTTAAAGTTTATACAATTTAAGAAATACTAAATATTTTAATAATAATTGAATCCCAAATTAGCAAAAATCGTAAAATTTTAATTAATTAATTTTTAATTTATTAAACAAAGGTTCTAATCAGGTGCGTCTTATTTAAAGTTTATAGAGAACTCATGGTAACACAGTTTAAATATTCAATAATTGATCCCAAATTTGCAAAATCGTAAAATTTTAATTAATTAATTTTAAACTTATTAATATTTTTTAGTAGTTATTACATACATCTTGGGTTCGAATTTTAGATAAGCAAGGTGGATTCTTTTGTATTAATTATATTATAATCTGATCTCTGTTGGAAAATACATTGAAGCAATTAATAATGGATTTTAAAATTTTTTTTTTTTAATACTTGTGTTGATGTTGGATTCCATAATTTTTTAATACTTGGGATTACGTAATAAGTTCCTTATTTTTATTAATATTCCTTATTTTTTTCGGTCTTTGAATTGATTGATGGAATTACGAAATAATTAGATGAGATCTTAAGGTTTTTAAATGAAATTAATTTCTACAATAGTTTGTTTAATATCTTTGTTGTAGAATTGATTTTATTTAAAAAAAATAAAGTTGACAGAGAAGTAGATTATTGTTATAATCTTAAAAAAAATATTAATTGAATTTCGTTCGTTTGTCAAAATGGTAAAAGTTACATTGTTTTCTCAATTCGGAACTAGGATTTTTTTTTAATTCACAAAAGTACGAAAAATTTGTAATCTTATTTCTTTATTAGAATTCGTATTTTCTATTTAAAAATTTAATTTGGGTCAAAGAAATTAGTTTTATATTTATTTTATATGTTGTGAATTTTCAAAAATATTACTCTACGTTAATTTACTTCAATTCAATTTTATTACCTTATTTTTTTATTTTTTATTTTCATCATTCACTTATCAGTATTTGTCATTTAAAATCACATGTAAGTAGGACAATATTTATTTTTAATCGAATAAATGAGAAAGACAAATAATTTTATTTATTTTTTTCAAAAATATGTCAATTAAAATCTACAAACGATTTAGATTTAGATGACAAAAATCTTTAAATCGACCTGATGGATTAGTCTTTTAATTTCACCAACTAATATTAAAACTCATGCTATATAAAAACCTGTTTTCGTTCTTTATATTAAAGTTTGTACCTTTAACTCTTATAAAATTGGTTTATTCTAAAAAAAAAATATTCGAAAAATGGCATTTGTATTATTATTGAAGTCGATCAAGAACAAATAAATAAAAATCTTTAAATTTTATCTTGGATTAACAAATAATAAAATCGATTATTCTTAAAAAGGATTTATTAATTATTTTTTTATTTAATTATTATGCATTGAGAAAGAATTATTTTTTGAATCTTTTAGAACATTATAACTACTTTAATTTAAATAAAAGTTAAACATAGGAAATAGTTATGATGTTTTGACTCTTTTGGATTATATAAATAAATTTTTTTTATTTGAAGACAAGAAACAAAATTTATAATGAAGAAAAATAAAATTCAGGAAAATTAATCTTTAATTTGTTGGAAATTTATTGTTTTTTTTAGTATTGAAAACACAACTTTTGTATTTTCTTTAAAATTAGAAGCCTATTTATTTATTTATTTATATTATTGTATTATTTAATATTTTTATAATTTATTATCTTCTTATTTGCTTTTATTTCTTTAAATTGATCTATATTATTTCAAAAATCCGACTTTCTTTTTTTTTTTTAATTATAATATATCAATTGCTACCATTAGTCTATCAATAAATTTACAATTATTTTTTCAGAACAAAAATCAGTGAGTTTATATTTTTTAATATAAAATAAAATTATATATGAATATAATACCGTGTATTCATATCTTTATTATTTCATAATTATCTCTTATAATTGCTGTAATATTTTTAGTATCTGTGACATGTTATTACAATCATATATTTATTTATTATCGTTAATATAGATTAAGCTACTTTTTTTTTGTAGCAAAATTATTATTTATCTCACTTATCTCACTTATCTGTTAAATATATAAAATTTTATTTATAAAAAGAGTTGAAAATAAATCGAAAAATTACAAGTGAAA
This sequence comes from Diversispora epigaea, assembly GCA_003547095.1. NCBI lineage: Eukaryota > Fungi > Glomeromycota > Glomeromycetes > Diversisporales > Diversisporaceae > Diversispora > Diversispora epigaea. The sequence continues at coordinate 166,604 of PQFF01000011.1, forward strand.
AAACCAGATCTATTGACATAATAATTAAAAATTTATTTCAGTTTATTATTTTTTTTTTGTTAGAAAGGCGAAAAAATCATTGGACAGTTTTTTTTTACATCAAACCTTCAAGGATTGGAAGGTAAGCCTTTGATAATCAAAACTATTAATTATTTCACAATGCTATTTCCACGACTTCAATTATTCTATGTCACTATATATATTAAAGTTATTTGATAAAATTTGTCACAAATTTTGTAAGGTATTTTATTGAAATATTTATAATATTTATTTAAATATCAATCAAAACAAGACCTAATATTTTTATTATAAAGATACTCAGATATGATGAAGCATTGAAAATATATATACGTATATGTCAATGTTTTTTTCAGAATTTAAATGAATACATAAAAATATAAAAAATTAAAATATAAACTATAAATATATAAAATAATTAAAAAAATATCTAAAAATATTTAAAAATCGGGTACATATAATTTGAATGCAATTAAATAAAATATAGAAATCAATTTTGATTGTAAAAATAATATAATTGATACTTACCAGCACTTGGAGACGAAGTAGATTTCGTCAATTTTTCAAAAATTTCTTTGGTTTTGGAAGACTTAAATAATTGAGAAGTCGACGCGTATAAATAGCTTCAGTATGTATGCGTTTGATAGTTAAGAGGTGTTGTAGTTGTTGTAGTTTCCATTTTGGTTGATTCTGAAAATTCTTACTTTTTTAATTTGAATTACAATGTCTGAATCTTTATTCTCTCCTTGTCTAAATAATCTCTACGTAATAATCAGCATTTAGTTGAGCATATTAAATGAATTTATCTATTTTGTCATTTCCACTTGTCCAATTATTAAAATCATTTTGAAACATTTCGAGTTACATTGTTTGCACCATCTATATTCATAGGAATTTTCATTGCATTCTAGGCATATTTTATGTTTTCATATTTAATGAAGAGTAGAAATTCGTTTTTTTGAAAAAACAGAAATGTAAATTATGTTTAAAAATTGCAGAATGTTTTTAGATGTAAAAAAATTGCATTTATTATTGTTTTCCAATATTTTATCTCATTGCACAACACAAAATTCGTAAAATTCTAATTCTAGAATTGAGGTGTAATATTTGCTACTGCAAATTAATAGTCATAATTGTGGTGAAAATGGTTAATGAAATAGTAATTGTGAACAATTGATGATGCTGTGACAATTGTTGATGTTATAATGATTGTTGTTGCTGATGATGTGATGGTCTGGTCGATGATGCTGTAACAGTTGTTGTTGTTATAACAGTTGTTGTTATTATTATTGTATTTGGGTTGATGAATTGTCGTTGGTTATACTTTGTGATAATTGTTGTGATTGTTCTGATAATTGTTGGTGTTGAAGTTGATCAGGTTCTTGAGGCGAATTCTTAATAGATTAAGAAGACATTGATTCCAATATGCTTTTTAATCCAATATTCTCTTGTCATAATTTGTATTCTCTTCCATTAAATTATTATACCTTTTCTTTGACTATTTAATTTAACAATAAAGCTATATTATGTTTCCAACTTCATTATTGAGTTCAATGAAATCTTTTTGATATCTAGTTTTGATTTTACTATAATAATTGTTTTTTATAAATTCAATACTATCCCAGTTCTGAAGGTTTTCCAAATCAGTAAAAAAATCCTATCATACTGGTAAACCAAGAAAGAGTTGAATATCATCTAATCATATACAGAACTTTAATTGGATTTATATTGTGTTCTATATAATCTAATCTTTGATGATTAGCCGTAACTGTTTTTTATAATAAATTCAAATAAATCCTCAATTATCAAATTAACTTCTGCTGATTTATCAACAAAAGGAAGATTAGGCTTCTTTATTCGCCTAAATAATTTAAAAAAGAAGAACTTTCTATTTAATTAATAGTTTACATCTTTTAACTTTATCTGAGGCACTAAAAAGTTATGAGGTACACTTTATGGCAGTATGGCGATTACCATTTCATTTTTTATAAAATCCAGGAAATGATTAGATTTTTAGTAGTTTTTAAAAAATAACTCATTAGCATGAAAATAGATTTTTATTTTCGAGTGTGGTCTTTTTTCTTTATTTAAAAATAGATAAAACGTTAAACTTGCCTTGAAATTTTTATTTTTAAAATGATAAATAGGAATTAAATAAATAATAATGATAAAATAAAAAAATCATATAATCAGAGAAAAAGTTATCTTGCCAGTTTTTTTGAAATTTTTACATTATAATTTTTCATGTACATATGAATGTCCTTTTTCCAAAAATAAACACAAATTTGTGTTAAATGATTTGAGTAGACCCATAAATTAAATAATAAAAAATGAAATGAATTTTAATAGTTACGGGTAAAAATAAATTAAATGGACCCTTTTATAACATTTTTTTTTGGATTTCGTACCATACAATATATATATTTTTTAAGTAATATTTATATTGATGATTTTTGTGAAGAAGTAAAGATAGTAAAATTCGGAAAGTTTGTTTAAGATAACATTTTTTTTTATATTTTTGTTATTTTACTTTTCTTAATTAGTTTTTATATTTTTCGTTTTATATTGCAAATATTTGAATAGAATTTTTGCATTTGTCATTAATGTATAAAGAAAAGGAGATATAAAATTTAGATAATGAATATATGTCAAAGAATAACAAATCAATAGTAATTAGATAATTTCTGCCATGCGAACCATCAAAATACTCATGCAATTTATTTTATCGATATTATCGAATATTAAATAAATAAAATTTCTCTATTAAAAAATAATAATAATTATAAGAAAGGTTCAAACCCTTTCAAGAAGAAACATTATGATCTAGATAATTTAGGATTTGGTTGATTAGTATTGTATTCTATTTAATGAGATTTTATTTTTTATTATATTTTAATTTAATTTTATTGTATTCTATACTTAGTAATCTAATTAATGAAACAAAAGTTTAATTTTAGTTTATATTGTTAACGAAACAAAATTTTTAATTTTGGGTAAACAATATTATGATAAATATGGTAGTTTATTATTAATATTTATTATACATAATGAAATAAATAATTCCAGTTGAATAAAAATTTATACATTTTTAATAGTCAAATCAAAAGTCAAGATGAAAATTATTTTATTTCAAATAAAATATTTATTTATTTTTTCTATATAAAATACATAAATTTTCAGTTATGTTGTGTTCAATTCATTAAGAAATTAAATGATTAGCAATATCACAAAATTCTTGAGGATGACCTGGAATATATATGATTTAAGAATTACCAAACTTCTTTATTATAATTCTTTCTTGGACCCTATAAAAATAATTGTTCATTATTTTTTATATAACATACAAAATCATTGACCATTTTGATAAGTAATAAATGATTGATTTCAATCGTAAATAATATAAATTTAAGTTCACATTTTCAGAAAAATTATCCAGAAAGAAAGACTATTTTTTTTTTTATACTTGAAAAATTAATTTTTATTTTATAAAGATTAAAGATTTATATTAGTTGTAAAATTACTCTTTATTCTTATATTTGTATTTAATTATTTAATATTGTGAACCAAAAAATATTCTGACACATTGTAAAATTTAAATCATATATATATCTGCCAATAATTGATAATTGTAAGATATATTACATTAATTTATTTTGCAAATATTTGTAATAATAATTGCCGGTTAAGCTTACAAACACATAAATATTAATATATTGTACATCCGGAATTCAAAAATTTCAAGATAATATTTCATGTTTGCAGCAAAGTAGTAAAAAAATAATATCATACATTAGAAATATTAAATATTAATAATACAATTTATTTATTTTTATAAAAAATACAATCATGCAAATAACAATAACTAGAATTCTCGAAAATAACATAGACTAGAGAAAATTGAATAAATTGCATGTAATTTATAAAAGAAAATGGCCAATAAATTGAGAAATTTTGGATGTATTGTAATCCAAACAAGTTAAATTTAACGATCATCAAAATTGAGATTATTTATATGAAGATTATTAAAATCAGAAGGTAAAAGTTTGCTTGTAATGTATGCTTCAGAATGTGTAGTTTCAGCAGAGGATAAATCTTCATCTTCACTTAAATCATTGTGCATTTTTTGTTCTGCATTTATAAACATGAGTGAATCTGCTGATTCTCCATCATACAGCAGATATTTAACCCAATTTTCTGATATATTATAAATTGTTTCAGCATTTGGACGTTTGGATGGATCTTTGTGCCAACACAATTCCATTAATTCTATATAACATTGAGGTGTGTTTTTATGAGTTTTTAGTCGAAGTCCATTGAAAATATCAACAGCTAATTCTGTATCATATGCTCTGTTTGCAAATGGTTTTTTTCCTGTTGAAATGAACCACATAATAATTCCAACACTATAAATATCTGAAGCTTGTGAATATTGATGTTTATTCAATACCTCAGGTGCAATATATGGTAATACACCATATGCTCCAGATGATAAAGTTTCATTTGCTAATCTACATAGTCCTAAATCTCCTAATCTTATGAATTTATATTTTGAATTATTAGGTATTTCAGTTATCATAAGATTTCCAGGATGAATATCACGATGGATAAATCCTTTACTATGAATGACTTTTAATCCCCTAATAAAAGAATTCAATAACCATAATCGTTCAATCCAAGGCAATGATTTATTTTGATCAAGAAAATCTCTCAAATTTCCATTTTTCATATGTCGTAAAACCATTGCATATTCTTTTGTCATTGAATCTTGGGTTATACCCAAAATTGGTAAAATATATTTATCACGACATAGGAAATTTGCAGTTAACTATATTTACAAAAAAGTTAAAATTAATATAAATAATATTATAAAAAAATACTGACATATTGATGTATTTAATATTTACCTCTTTTAAAAATTCTGAACTAATTTCTTGTGAATTTTTAAGTTTCTTCAAGGCAACTTGATTTGATTTANGTTTCATTTGCTAATCTACATAGTCCTAAATCTCCTAATCTTATGAATTTATATTTTGAATTATTAGGTATTTCAGTTATCATAAGATTTCCAGGATGAATATCACGATGGATAAATCCTTTACTATGAATGACTTTTAATCCCCTAATAAAAGAATTCAATAACCATAATCGTTCAATCCAAGGCAATGATTTATTTTGATCAAGAAAATCTCTCAAATTTCCATTTTTCATATGTCGTAAAACCATTGCATATTCTTTTGTCATTGAATCTTGGGTTATACCCAAAATTGGTAAAATATATTTATCACGACATAGGAAATTTGCAGTTAACTATATTTACAAAAAAGTTAAAATTAATATAAATAATATTATAAAAAAATACTGACATATTGATGTATTTAATATTTACCTCTTTTAAAAATTCTGAACTAATTTCTTGTGAATTTTTAAGTTTCTTCAAGGCAACTTGATTTGATTTATAAAATTCAAATACCTCTTCAGGCATATTTATCCATTCTGCTTTCCAAATACTGCCAAACCCTCCTTCAGCTAAATATTCTAAGTTTTTCAATTTATTATAATCTATCCATCTCCAAATTTCCCACGCTTTTGCATTTTCATCTGATTGAGTCATTTGAATAATATTGTCAACATCATAATTACCACTAGTCCATTTTGGCATTTCGATAAGTTTACAATTTGAACATGTATTATTTAGTTGATTTAAATTTTCGCAATTAATGCATTGATGTTCTAGTTTGTTCTGTTTTTTTTTAACAAATGAAATCTCATTTCGGTAGAAATATTCAACTGCATTTTGTCCATATTTTTCTCCTCCTTCAGCTGATTTTAGGTACCAATGGAATGCTTTCCCTTCATCTTTTATGGTTCCAATCCCATTGTGATAACAATATCCAAGATTATATTGTCCGTCGTGATTTCCCCCTTCAGCTGATTTCAGGTACCACTGGAATGCTTTCCCTTCATCTTTTATGGTTCCAATCCCACTGTAATAACAATTTCCAAGATTCAGATGTGCAATGTGATCTCTCCCTTCAGCTGATTTCAGATACCACCAGAATGCTTTCTCTTCATCTTTTATGGTCCCAATCCCATCGTAATAACAATCTCCAAGATTTAGTTGTCCAATGTGATTTCCCCCTTCAGCTGATTTCAAGTACCACTGGAATGCTTTCCCTTCATCTTTTATGGTTCCAATCCCCCTGTAATAACAATTTCCAAGTTTCAGATGTGCAATGTGATCTCTCCCTTCAGCTGATTTCAGATACCACCAGAATGCTTTCTCTTCATCTTTTATGGTCCCAATCCCATCGTAATAACAATCTCCAAGATTTAGTTGTCCAATGTGATTTCCCCCTTCAGCTGATTTCAAGTACCACTGGAATGCTTTCCCTTCATCTTTTATGGTTCCAATCCCAGCTAGATGACAAGTTCCATGATTATTTTGTCCAAGGTGATTTCCCCCTTCAGCTGATTTCAGGTACCACTGGAATGCTTTCCCTTCATCTTTTATGGTTCCAATCCCACTGTAATAACAATTTCCAAGATTCAGATGTGCAATGTGATCTCTCCCTTCAGCTGATTTCAGATACCACCAGAATGCTTTCTCTTCATCTTTTATGGTTCCAATTCCTTTTTCATAACAATTTCCAAGATTTAGTTGTCCAATGTGATTTCCCCCTTCAGCTGATTTTAGGTACCACTGAAATGCTTTCTCTTCATCTTTTATAGTTCCAATCCCATTATAATAACAATCTCCAAGATTTAGTTGTCCGATGTGATCTCGCCCTTCAGCTGATTTCAGATACCACCGGAATGCTTTCTCTTCATCTTTTATGGTTCCAATCCCATCTCGATAATAAGTTCCAAGATTATTTTGTCCATTGTGGTTTCCACCTTCAGCTGATTTCAGGTACCACTGAAATGCTTTCTCTTCATCTTTTATGGTTCCAATCCCATTGTAATAACAATTTCCAAGATTCAGTTGTCCGATGTGATTTCCCCCTTCAGCTGATTTCAAGTACCACTGAAATGCTTTCCCTTCATCTTTTATGGTTCCAATCCCATCTAGATGACAAGTTCCATGATTATTTTGTCCAAGGTGATTTCCCCCTTCAGCTGATTTCAGGTACCACTGAAATGCTTTCCCTTCATCTTTTATGGTTCCAATCCCATTGTAATAACAATTTCCAAGATTTAGTTGTCCAATGTGATTTCCCCCTTCAGCTGATTTCAGGTACCACTGGAATGCTTTCCCTTCATCTTTTATGGTTCCAATCCCATCTCGATAACAAGTTCCAAGAGAATTTTGTCCATTGTGGTTTCCACCTTTAGCTGATTTCAGATACCACTGAAATGCTTTCTCTTCATCTTTTATGGTTCCAATCCCATCGTAATAACAATCTCCAAGATTTAGTTGTCCAATGTGATTTCCCCCTTCAGCTGATTTCAAGTACCACTGAAATGCTTTCCCTTCATCTTTTATGGTTCCAATCCCATCTAGATGACAAGTTCCAAGATTATTTTGTCCAAGGTGATTTCCCCCTTCAGCTGATTTCAGGTACCACTGAAATGCTTTCCCTTCATCTTTTATGGTTCCAATTCCATCTAGATGACAAGTTCCAAGATTATTTTGTCCAAGGTGATTTCCCCCTTCAGCTGATTTCAGGTACCACTGAAATGCTTTCCCTTCATCTTTTATGGTTCCAATTCCTTTTTCATAACAATTTCCAAGATTTAGTTGTCCAATGTGATCTCGCCCTTCAGCTGATTTCAAGAACCACTGAAATGCTTTCTCTTCATCTTCTATGGTTCCAATCCCAGCTCGATAACAAGTTCCAAGATTATTTTGTCCATTGTGATTTCCCCCTTCAGCTGATTTTAGGTACCACTGAAATGCTTTCTCTTCATCTTTTATGGTTCCAATCCCATTGTAATAACAAGTTCCAAGATTATTTTGTCCATTGTGGTTTCCAACTTTAGCTGATTTCAGATACCACTGAAATGCTTTCTCTTCATCTTTTATGATTCCAATCCCATTGTAATAACAATTTCCAAGATTTAGTTGTCCAATGTGATTTCCCCCTTCAGCTGATTTCAAGTACCACTGAAATGCTTTCCCTTCATCTTTTATGGTTCCAATCCCATCTAGATGACAAGTTCCAAGATTATTTTGTCCATTGTGATTTCTCCCTTCAGCTGATTTCAGGTACCACTGAAATGCTTTCCCTTCATCTTTTATGGTTCCAATCCCATCTAGATGACAAGTTCCAAGATTATTTTGTCCATTGTGATTTCTCCCTTCAGCTGATTTCAGGTACCACTGAAATGCTTTCCCTTCATCTTTTATGGTTCCAATTCCTTTTTCATAACAATTTCCAAGATTTAGTTGTCCAATGTGATCTCGCCCTTCAGCTGATTTCAAGAACCACTGAAATGCTTTCTCTTCATCTTCTATGGTTCCAATCCCATCTCGATAACAAGTTCCAAGATTATTTTGTCCATTGTGATTTCCCCCTTCAGCTGATTTTAGGTACCACTGAAATGCTTTCTCTTCATCTTTTATGGTTCCAATCCCATTATAATAACAATCTCCAAGATTTAGTTGTCCGTTGTGATCTCTCCCTTCAGCTGATTTCAGATACCACTTGAATGCTTTCTCTTCATCTTTTATGGTCCCAATCCCATCTCGATAACAAGTTCCAAGATTATTTTGTCCATTGTGGTTTCCCCCTTCAACTGATTTCAGGTACCACTGAAATGCTTTCTCTTCATCTTTTATGGTTCCAATCCCATTATAATAACAATCTCCAAGATTTAGTTGTCCGATGTGATCTCGCCCTTCAGCTGATTTCAGATACCACCGGAATGCTTTCTCTTCATCTTTTATGGTTCCAATCCCATCTCGATAACAAGTTCCAAGATTATTTTGTCCATTGTGGTTTCCACCTTCAGCTGATTTCAGATACCACTGAAATGCTTTCCCTTCATCTTTTATGGTTCCAATTCCTTTTTCATAACAAGTTCCAAGATTTAGTTGTCCAATGTGATTTCCCCCTTCAGCTGATTTCAAGTACCACTGTAATGCTTTCCCTTCATCTTTTATGGTTCCAATCCCATCTCGATAACAAGTTCCAAGATTATTTTGTCCATTGTGATTTCCTCCTTCAGCTGATTTCAAGTACCACTGGAATGCTTTCCCTTCATCTTTTATGGTTCCAATTCCTTTTTCATAACAATAACCAAGATTTAGTTGTGCAACACTGTCTCCCCTTTTAGCTGATTTCAAGTACTGACCCAATTCTTTCTCTTTAATATTAATAGTTTCATTTTCATTGGAATGTATATTTCCCATTTACGTAATGATTTCAGTAGATTAAAGTTATAATAAAATTTGAAAGTTTAAAATGGAATGTATATTTTAAGAGCGAAGAATTAATTATATAAAAAAAGGTTATAAGAGAAAACAAAAAGGCTAAATGAATAAATTTATATGTTTCATTATTTGCAATAAACGCATATAAGAATATGATGACAGTGCATAGATTTATATAAAAATTTTGATTAACAATTTAAGAATTTAATTTGGTCATGTAGCTAGCTATTAATCATTTCTAAAATTGGAATTATAAAGGTGCACATGTTAACCTGATCTTTATAGCATCAATGAATATTTCAAAATTGGAATTTCTAACATGTACAACTTAATGATGGTTACACAATTTTAAAAAAATCAGGTTCTGAACATATGGGCTAATTTTTCTCATATGATCGCGCGATAATCATGACAAACAAAACATATTGCGAACTCTGTTTTAAAAATTTTGCAAGTTATAAAAATTTAGTAATTCATGAAAGAAATGTACATTCAAATAATAAATTAATACACCACTTTTACTTACTTTCTCAACCTACTTCAGAACAAATAATCTATTATATTATTTCTTTTAAAAAAAAAATCTTGGTTTTTCGAGACACACAATTGGAAAAAAAACATTTATTAATAGATACATTTCCTGAAAATGTGTTCGTATACCTTTTTAAAAATGAAGAAACATTCAAAAATAGTCCTGCTAAGCATAAATAAAAATTTAATATAAAAGAAACATAATTTATGTTAAAAAACCTATTTTGACTAAATTTTATTATAGCATATGACCCATAGCAGATTAATTTACGGTCAATTTACAACAAGAAAGAAGTCACCTGAAGTACGCAAATATTTTATTTGTCACACGAATTATCACATTTATGGGAAATCTTAACCTGTGCGTAGGGTAACAGATTCTTATCCTATGCCGACAGGGGTTAGGGTTTGGGTTATCAGGGGTAGTGTATTTATCACCGCGTGTCACACCTTTCGAATATCGAATTTTATTAAATATCTCAGGGACTTAGAATTTTTTTGCATGCGGAAACCATATTTGTCACCTAACATTTGTCACATGAAACTTACACGTGAAATTAATCGGATCACCTGCAAAGTTATGAACCAATGAAATTCGAAAGGTAAAGGCGCACAGGATAAAAACATGTACGGGGTGCACAGGTTAAGGATTCTCCACATTTATGTAGTAAATATCAGATGATTTTAATTAGTGAATTGGAAAGGTATCGTTTTTGATACATCTATGGTTATTTTTTTGATACCACCCTAAAATTAATTATATATTTAAAAATGATACTTTTGCAGTGAATTAAGAAAAATGAGGACCTTTAACCTATACCCCGGATATCGATTCTTTTCCTGTGCCCCTGGGGTATAGACTCTTATCCTATTCCTCTCCAAATCTTATTGGTCCATAATTCGGCAGGTGATCAGGAATTTTTCACGTGGGATTTTGAGGAGGTGACAAATATGGTTTCCGCATGTAAAAAAATTCTAAGTCCCTAGGATATTTAATAAAAATCAATATTCGAAAGGTGTGACACACGGTGATAAATACACTACCCCTGATAAACCCTAAACCTAACCCATGCATTTGATGTAATGACATGTGAGGACACAGGATAAGAATCTAGACCCCCTGGAACAGGTTAAGATTTCCCAAGAAAAATTAGCCCATATGATAACACGTGATTTAAACGAATCTAACCAAGAAATATTAAAAAGACCTGCAACAAAAATTGAAACTTTGTTGAGTTAAGACATGATGCTCTGTATTTCGTTAAAAAAGAAAAGGCCAAATCTAAAGAAGATTTAAATGTTCTTTTATTTAAATGTAGAAAATTTGAATCCACATTAAATACTCTGTTAAGATTATTTTGAGATATTATTATTATTAGAATCCCTAATTTTAAAAGAACTACCAATATATTCTTGTTCTGATGTATTTGCTTAATATTTTGATCGTTATCTTTATCTGAAATATATTCCCATTTTGCATTGATTTGATAAATAATAAAAAGATATTATTTAAATGAAATCATATGGCAAATTCAATTTTCGTTCCAATCATTTTATCTATTGAAAAATAAAAGTGGATTTACAATATTTTTGTGATATTATTCACATTTGAATCATTGTTTAATCGATTATTTTTAACTCAATTAAATAATAAAATAATAAATATCATCTTTTTTACATGACATTCAATTTAAAAAATTCCAAAAACGTAGAAATAAAACTGAAATTCCATATTACATCGCGAAAATAACAAGTGTAAAAAAATATGTAATTGATTATTTGTCATCTGATTTCTTATGCTATTAAAATTTTAATTGTGATAAATTAATGCGAATAATAGAAACTGAAACTGAATTATAAGTATTATCATATCAGTTTTATAGAAAAACGTTGCAATAATCCTCCCCAGAGATTGTAATAAGCTCATGTAATTTAACTTAGATAAACAGTAAAGACAATTGTATAATTTAATTTTCATTCAAGATTGTGTTTATTTATGTCTAATCTATTTTCTAATTACGTTTAACAATGAAATACTATTTTATTTTATAATATTAAAATTAACACAATTTAAAGAATTGACAAGGATACCTTAAGCACTTTAGTAGAGTTGTTCTTTACCGATAAAATTATAATAATAACAATATTTAGCAATTAAAAAGTGAAATAAGTTTTTGCAGGATTGGGGTGAGGCTCTTGAGTTTTGAGGTTAGGTAACACTTATTTATTAAGAGATTAGACACAACAAATCATTGTAAAAAAAATACAATTATATGTAAAATTTTGAGTTAAACACTACGCTTTTATTTAGGTACCAGGTACCAAAAGGTGGTTAACATAATAAAATATTGAGTAGCAGTAATTATTTATTTAATTTTAATTTGAACTAGGAACAATAAGGTATAACCGCAATAATTATAATGGAATTTGAACAATATACAGTATTCAACCATTTCTGCGATATTACAAATTGTTATGATATTATTTCTATATTACATAAATATTTAATATTGTGGACTCATGACTTTAAAATCATGTGATTTAACTTGTAATTGATATGTGAGGTTGAAAAGAAGTTATAAAAGGAGACTATAATGAAATTATGAAGTTGCCATAGATAGAATTTTTGTCTTGAGAAGTTGATTAATAATATAATGTGCTTTCTATAAACATTAGTAATAGTTATAATAATATGCTACACTGATTATATTTATAATTTTATAATATATCTTGTATTTAGGGACTCAAATTTGCCTGTCATTAAATGGAACGGATATGTGAATTTGATTTTGGATTGTTACGCGGGAGAAACATGGTTCATGAAATTAAGAAAAGAGAAAGTAGAGGAGTGAAGATGTGGAAGCTGTTATATAAATTTAATATCATTATTAATAAAGAACATATATAATTATGTTTCAAAATTCATGAATAAAGTTTATGAGAAAAGTTCATATGTGAAGTTTATGAGTGAAAATGAATGAAATTGTAGAAGCATCTTTCTTCCAATAAAATTTCCCAATATTGGCAAATTATTTATATAATTTGAAAATAAGAATTTGTTTTTGTCAACAGAAATTTGAGAGAACATTTTCTTTGATATTTTTTGTTTCATATTTCAAATATTTGTACAGAATTTTTGTATTTCTCATTATTGTCTAGATAAAATTCAATTAATGGATATATCTCAAGGAATAATAATTAATTCAGCCATGGGAACCACCATAATACACATGATACATTTTATTTTATTTTTTATACATGATTGTGTTGTGTACATATTTTATCATTATTTTCAAGAATATTGTCATTATTTATAGAATTTTAAAAATTTCAAAATTTATGCTTTTAAATAAAGAAACAAAATTTCTCTTTTAAGAAAATAATAATCAATATTATGAGAAAGGTTCCAATCAAATCAAGGATAAACATTATTTAATTGAGGATTTTTTTTATTTAATGAGATTTTATTATTCTCTAGTTTATTAGTATAAAATTATTAACGAAGCAAATTTTTAGTATCATTAACAAAGCAAAAGTTTACACAATATAAATATATATATGAAATATATGATATTTATAGTAGTTTATTAACATTTAGTATATCAGATGACAATGAACCATGGACTAACAGGATTTCCATTCTATTCCTGGAAGTAAAAATAATTTAATTGATAAATAAAGTTTAAAATAAAAATATGAATATATTTTAAATAGTTATATCAAAAATCAAGAAATAATTATTATGAATACATATTTATTTATTTTTTCTATATAAAAATAAATTTTTACTTATGTTGTCATAAAATAAATGTGTGATTAACCATACCATATTATAAATACAATCTCAATTCTCGAAAATTCTCTGGAATAAATATATGAGTCTACGTAATACCATTAGAACAATCCAATTCTTTCATGTGCCCTATAAAAATGATTGTTCTTCAAATGTCAAATTGAATATTGTTATATTGCATCTTATGATAATAATAATGTTGATAGGATAGTATTTAATATGAAGTAATAATAAAATTACAACTTAACCTCTTTCTTCAGGAATTGACAAAATTAAATATTATGAGTTTCCCCAATTAACTTCTATTAACAACAACAATCATATATCAACAGCAATAGCATAATAATATTTCATCTCTTAATAACATTTGCAAAATCATTCAAGCCTTCAAGGCTTTGGTTTCGATTCATCATCTATTGAACCTTAATCACCTACAACTACAATAATAATAACAACGATAACAATTATAAATAAAATATTGTGGCGGAATAAATTGGTAATTATTATTATTATTTATTATATTTATTATCTGTTTTTGAGATAGGCCAGTTAAATCGATTGTATTAGCTGTGACCTACTGCGTATTATTATTTGTTTATGTGATGCAAACTGTGAGACTGATTTGAGAAATACTCTGCACTCCTGTGATAATATTACTTCTACTAGTAATAAAAATAAGAATTATCACCATTATATATAAAAGAAACATCAGAAACAGAACTAGATTAGGAAAATCCATCACGAGATCCTTTAATTATTCTCTTCTCTTACTACTATACAAGGAGGAGGTGATTATTAGCGAATGGATTTTATCACAAAAAAGTAATCAACTACTGCATTATGCGGGCCCTACTGATTTCTAAAAGATTTATTTTTTTTAATCGAGTGGTTAATGTTAAATTATAGTCAGCCATAATACCCTGGATCTTTAATGTATTTTATGCCATATAAAATACCCAGGTATTTTGAAAAACATTTAAAATTTTAGAAACTACAATTTTATTGTCTTTACATTCAAAATTAGATACTAGAATAAATTATATTTAAAGCAATTTAGAAAATCAAAATGAAATTATACTAGATTTCATTGTTTGTGTTAAATTTTCCACAAAATATTTTTTTTTCATATTTAAATAAGATAAGATAACTTGTTTCTCTTGAAATTTAAATTCTTTATTTAATTTAGACATTACTTTTAATTCATTCATTTTTCAGATTTAATCATTTAATTATATTTAATTATTATATTAAAAAATAATCATTAATAAAAACTTAATATTTATTTTTTTTTCCCATTTCACCAAAAAAAAAATTATCTTCATAAAGAAAAAAAAATAAATGCTCATCATTAAAAATTTATAAATTCGAGTTATTACTTTTTGCAAAAATGAAATCTGCAATTATTCGTTTCTTCAATTTATTCTTTCTTGTCATTATTACGATTGACGCTGATAATGCAATCTGTTTGCTATAATTAAATCCTAATCGTCGATATATATACACTTTAAAATGTAGCGAGAATGCAGTGAAAGGTATAGTCAACACCCTTGCCTTGTAATATTGGTTTAATTTGTTGCACTTGAACTTTGAAATTTAGTAGAACTACTTCAATTATTTGTTTTACATTATTTTTATTTAATGGGTAAGAAATGAATGATCACTCTTTTTTTTTTGTTTCTTCATAATAAATAATAAAAATAATATTAAATAATGATAAATAATAAAAATAATAAAAATAATAATAATATCAAAAGATTACAATATCATTAAGTTCAATAAAGATTGAGATAACTAATCGAAAAATTTTAGAGGCATTTTATTTTATTTTGCAAATTATTGAGTCGGTGTTGGCAGTGACATAAATGACTTTGGTCATTTGAATTTAATTCGACTAGTCAAATTTCTGTATTATTTATTTTTATCCTAATTGATGGTATATCTTAATAATCTAAAAATAAATCCCTTATATGCATATTTAAGGAGTGGCACATTAGAATTAAAAATTTTGAAACTATATAATTATTAATTTGTCAAAATAAATATTTTGATCAGAAGTCAGTCACATAATAATACACGCGATTAATTTTGGCCAATAAAATTTATAGATCTATTTACCATAAAATCAATAAAAAAATATTTTATTTGTTTCACATACGCGCGTGTTTGATTTATTCTTTCAATATGTCTCCGATTTACAAAATAGGGACATACTACAACTGCCAGAAATGTTTGTTCTGCTTTATAGAGTTATAAAAGGAGATGTGCAAATGTGATTTAACAAAAAAACCCTCATGTGCAAGCGAAATATTGAAAAAAAATAAAGATTATTCAAACAGATAATCAACGTACATCTCAAAAAAATCATGATGATAATGATGAAATGTCTTTTCCTACAACAATTAATATACAGATAATAATTAGAAAATTTAAAGGAAAATGGATAAAAATTAATCCAATAGATTATATGGCATTTTGTGAGTATTTAACAAATTATATACAAAAAACTTTGGAAAGTTCATCCATTAGTAAAAATAATTTTATTATTATGTATAATATAAAGATATATCAGGATCAAAGAATATTATTATAATAGAGAATTAGTATTATTTATAATTAATATTTTATTTATTTCTAGTTTACAGAGTCTGAAGAGATAAATAGTTCTGATAATGAAATAGAGAAAAAGTTACGGGAAAAAAAAATTAAAAAAATCTAGTATTCCTAAAGAAAGTCAACTAGATAAAATTGAAATGAACAAGCACAAATTATTACAGAAATTCATACAAAATATAATTGTAATGTTCATACTACACCATGTTATATTGAAGATGGAAGACATCTTCAATTAACTCCTGCAAGATTAACATTATGGGCTCGTGATATTGTATAATTTATTTTATTTTTATTTTATTTTATAATTTATATTTTTATTTTTATTGTTTTCTAATAATTTTTATAATAATTATTATAAATTTAGATATGAGGAATAACTACTATTGACGTGTCTCCCTCTTATCCTACATTTGGTGCAATGCATGCAAAACCTATTACATCAACATCTAATAATACAAATAATACTTCTACAATACCTATTTCATCTTCAATGCCCCAATGGTTTATGTCATTTCTATTTTCTTTTCCTGGTACCAACATTTGTTCTTCAATTGAAAATCAACATCTAATCTTTCTGAATTATCTAAATGTCCAACAATTACAGAATTTCTTCAAGAATTAGATAATATTCATAATGGTAATGGAACATATTTACAATTAGAATCTAAAATTGTAGATGAAGATATTACAGTAAATGCAATTAAAGATTTAACAAATGAAGAATTAATTACTTTAGGAGTTACTAAAATTGGGTGGAGAAAAATTATTATACAAGCAGCTAATATTTATTAAATTATAATAATTAATATTACATTTTTTAATTACAATAATAATATTTTTTTTCAATAAACTTATATTCAAAAATTAATAATAAAAAAATTCTATAAAGTTATTCAAATATATTATTTATTATTTTTATTATTTTTCAAAGTTATACATATTTATTTTTAAAAATATACTGATCCTTGAAAATAACTCTTAGCCATATCAGAAGTAATTTGTGCACATGCATGAATTGGATCAATACATACATTCATAAAATCACAATTTCGTTTCATCCAACTTTTGATAGTACCAATTGCTGTTTCAATTGGGTTTAAATCTGGAGAATATGACGGAAGAAAATTTATACAACTTCCTAATTCTTCAAGAATATTATTTAAATTTTCATCATAGTAAATTTTGCATTGTCAAGTATAATTACACTATTTTTTCCTGGATAGGGATTCATTTGAGGAAGCTGATAATATAAAATGTTATTTTATAAATAAATATAT
This sequence comes from Diversispora epigaea, assembly GCA_003547095.1. NCBI lineage: Eukaryota > Fungi > Glomeromycota > Glomeromycetes > Diversisporales > Diversisporaceae > Diversispora > Diversispora epigaea. The sequence continues at coordinate 184,209 of PQFF01000011.1, forward strand.
TATATTATTCTTATTACTTACCACTTGTGAAAGTACAAATTCAGTAAATTATTTTTGATCACAACTTCCTTCCATAATATTTAATACTATAAATCATCTAATGTAAGTGCTGGAAGAATTGTATAACATTTTCCACAAACAAAAACTATATTTTTCTTGCACATGTATAAGTAGAAGAATATCCATAAAGATGCGAAAGTGCATGTTCATCTTTAGTGCTTTCATCAAGAAAAATTAATTGTTCAGGTACATAATTGACTCCAATTTTAGCCATAAATTGTTACAAACTGATTCATTTCTTTCATGTGCAGCCTTTTTTAACTTATAAAAAAAATATAATTAGACAAAAATATTATATAATTTATAATTCAAATAAAAAGGGATTTATTTTTATCATTTTTTTTAAGTTATACCACAATAATGTAAAGAATGCCAAAGTGCTGTTATAGATACAGATTTTCTAGTTTGATTTTCCATTTCTACTAAAAGCTCATCTAAATACGAGTCAACTTTTTCTTTTACCAACTGTTGAAGTATTTGTAATTCTATTCTTTTTAATTTTTTCTTACCGTCCTGTTACTTCTTTGAATGGATTTACTACACAACCCCATTTTGATAAAGTTTTAAGAATATAATGGACAGTAGGTATGCTAATAGATAAAAGTTTTGCAATTTCACGTTTATTATAATTTTTACTATCTAGATAAACTACTCTCCAACGTAAGTCTTCACTACGTGGACGTGGCATAGTCTCTTAGTAATCTTTTGAAATCGGAATTGTAATCTTTGTAATCAACAGGTAAGGTTCGAATATCTTATTTTTCAAACGTATGCAAACATGTAGGATATTATAATTTATTATAAAAACCGATTTGCTCATTGATTTGACGGAGTTTTAGTCGCAGCAGTCGCAGTAATTTTGTACTACCGATAGGCAAAATTAAAACGATTTCGAAAATAGCGAAATAAATTTTCATAAATTTTATAAGATTTAAAGCGTTAAATTAGATAAGTGTATCATCTAATAATGAGCAAAGCTCAGCGTCTTTGACTTATATCTCACCAGAAGCTAATAATCTATAAAAAATTGAGGTGGGCACCCCGGTTAAAGTAGACCAGTCAAACCTATAATCTTCGGTCCGTCATATTTTGGCTTTTCCGATTATTCGGAAAAGGAGATAAGTACAGATTTTAAGCCTTATTATTTATAAAAGCAAAGCTGTAATAGAGAAATTTCAACCATAAAAAATAGATTTAGAGGATTAGATAATTCTAAATTTATTAAGGAAGAATTATTTTTAATTTGTAAGCTCCAAAGGAGCGACTCTTTGAGCATTGGAATGGTTCACTATGTGGCGAATGGTATAAAAGTAGACTGCAATTGGTCAGGTAAAAAATACAAATTCGAATCCGTAGAAGCATAGAATAAGAAGAGCTATTTCGTAAAGGTCGTTGTCCATGAGTATTTATATTCGCCCCTCTGGAATGAATTTTTCTAGTGTCTTTGATACATAATTAACCAGTTAATAAAACTTTTTTTCATGTGAAATGTACGTGTGCAAAGGGTACGATCATATGCAATGAGACATTATTCATTTATTCCATTTATTACGTAAAAATAAGAATTTATTTAAGGATTTTATTATCAATTAAAGCATCGATATTATTATGATATTATTATAATATTATTATATATTATCTAATTTGATAATTAAACAAAGCAATTATAGAAATAATAATAGTTATTTGATTAAGAAAGTGCCAGATGAATAAATTTGCGTAAGAAATCCTGGAATTTGAGATACGATCAAAAATCCGAATTTATATAAAGTATTAGGAGGGATTGAATTAGGTAATTCGAAATCGAGATGATTAGATGAGAAAGTTAAATTTACACCAGGAAAGAAATTGAAGGATACAATTGGCGCTTGAATTGGTGGAATGAGTGCAGGTTCTAATAAAGCTCTTACTAATGTGAAATCAGCAGGAGATTGACCTGGAGGAACAAAGGAACCGAACCATCTAGCTTTTAATGTTTGGCCTATTTTTAAGTGATCACCAGCGACCGGTTTACAGATTGTGATACCAAATCTAGGATCTCCAATTTGGAAGGTTCCGGAATAATCAATTCTAAGACCATTAGAATATATGGCGAAATAATATTCAGGATTCGATTCAACACCCGAGGATGGAAGTTCAACGTCAACTTTGTTGCTTTCGCGGTGTAATTTGACGTTTGTGAGAAGAGATTGGTTGAAAGTAGATCCTCTTTGGAGGAGATTAACATTAATAGTGGTTTCAGAGGGGGAAAGTATTTCAAGGGTAAATCTTTCAGAAGGATACTTTCGTTTTCCAGCAATATCTGTTACAATCCATGGACCTGGAATTGCACGTGCCTGCGAAGAGATTATATGTAAACAAATGACCAATAAGATGGAAATAATTGATTTCATTGAAGACATCGTTATTATTTTTGTTTTTATGAAATGTTCAGAGAAAAATGAAAAAAAATTCGAGGACGAAAACCCTATTCTTATATAAAAAATTTATTATTTATTTCTCTTTTCAAAAGAATCCTCGAATTATTTTCGTTTTCTTTGAATAACATTTTGTATTCGTAAGACTGATTGATCGCATAATTCAATAATCAATCGGTCATTGATAGATGCATTGAGATGATTAAATTGTCATTGAGACATTTTATGATAAAAATTATAAAATAATATTGTCAGTAACTACTACAAATAACTCTGTGCGATCAATCAATCTTGTGCAATACGTGAAGAGTATGATGAATATGAAGAATAAAATAGTTATTTTAAGTGCAAAGGTATCATTTATGAACATCCGAGGTTGTGTTTTTGATGCCACCCCAAAATTAATCATGTATTTATTAATGCAAAACGGGGTTTATATCAAAAAATAATCACAAAGTGTATCAAAAATGTGGGGGTTTCGGAAATTAGTAGTACGATTGAAATTATCTTAGTACGTTATAAACTATAGTTAGGGGGGGTATTAGGGTCAATGATTGATTAATCAAGTTAGTGTGATTTTAACAATGAAATCGTACAAAGTTATACGGGGTTATACTATAGTTAGGGTCAATGATTGGTTAATCAAGTTAGAATGATTTTAACGTATAAAGTTGTACAAAGTGATTTCTATACATACTAAAAATGATGCTTTTGCATTTTAAGTAATGTCGTTTGCATGCATAAGGATTTACACACAATTACGAATAGGAAACAATAGTTGTCTGTGCGATGACAAATCACACCTTAATGATAACTAAAAAAGTATTTTTCTTCCTTAAAAGTTTATTAAGTGATTTTACAAAACTTTAAATGACAGAATTTTATTAGCAGTTTTGTGTTTGATAATATTAGAATTATTTAAAAATCACAAATACATATCAGTTAAAAAATTTTAATATTACCATAAAGTAAGTGCCGTATTAAAATAATATTTTAAAATATTTAATAATCGGAAAAAAGTTGAAACATCTATTTCTGATCTGCAAATCAATTTCAACTTTAAGAATTGCTCGCAAGACTTCAAATTTTATCTTATTAAAATCATCCTTGATTAAAATTTGTATCTATCACCAAAAATGATGAATTTTACAGCCAAAATTTGGGATAATGTAATTCAATGAGAATTGCTCCTTTAAACTTGATAATTGTATAAAAAGTTACGGGATGATATAAAATATTCTATGACTCCAGACAAATCTATTGCTCAACAATTTTACCACCTCATAATATTTTTCAAATTACATTGTAAATTATTACAAAAGAACAAGTAGTTAGAATTGCCACTTGGATTGATAAGAAAGAAGCAGCATATAAAATTAATAATCATCTATATATGAATTCAGGGATGGATTTGAACTGCGTGATCGGAAAAAAATGTTGTTATAAAGAGATACTTAGTGGTTACAATCTTATTGGTTAGAATTCTAAACTTATGAATCCAATGTACTAAAACCAATGACAATTTTTATTTTTTCTTTAAAAATAGAAATATCCAAATTCTATTAGTAAGTAATTACCCTTATTATGGTCCTGAAAGCAATTTGATCATTTCAAATTATTAATATTAATTAGTATAAAAAATCAATTAAAAAATCATTTCTATGATTATGAAGTTATTAATTAAAAATAACTAAAAAATTAAAAAATTAAAAAATTAAAAAAATTAAAAAAAATTAAAATAAAAAAATTAAAATAAAAAAAAAATTAAAATAAATTAAAATAAAAAATTAAAATTAAAAAAAAAAATTAAAAAAAATTAAAAAATTAAAAAAATTAAAAAAATTAAAATAAAAAAATTAAAATAAAAAAAAAATTAAAATAAATTAAAATAAAAAATTAAAATTAAAAAAAAAAAATTAAAAAAAATTAAAAAATTAAAAAAATTAAAAAAATTAAAAAAATTAAAAGAGAAAATATCCCCATATTTTATATCAAATTACTGTTGCATGCGTGAAGGGATATTTATATTGAATCTTTTGATTATTTATAATCAATTAAAAAAGTTTACTAAGAAATACGTTATCCGCGTCATATAATTCAATTTTGAGTATTAAAAACGTTGAATATTGATTAATTATTAAAAAAAAATTTCAAAATTTTCTTTATACATTTTTTTTTTTGCGCATCCATAAAATTTCTTCTTGTATTGATCTTATATCAAATTAATTAATTAACAAATCTCCAAATCACCTTTTGTAAATTACATTAATCCTTCTCATTTAAATCACTTAACCAGAAAATTTTAATTGTTATTTTTATTATCTCAAATCATCTGATTTTAAATAGCAATCTTAATAAAAATATCTATTTCTTATCATATATAAGGGAAGAGGAAAGTTAACGAGCAATCATTATTTCGAGGTTTCGAACAAAAAAATATACCGATTTACTACGCTTATTATGAATTTATTTCGCAATGGAGTTTTTTTTATTGATATTGTTTTTTAAATGATGACATTGTCAATGAATAATGATATTATCTTTTCCTAATAAATAAAGAATCCCTATACATTAAAAACTTTATTTTAATATATAAATATTTATTCATTGCATTTGATCATTTTTATTACTCTTTAATTATTTCTTTAATTATTTCTTAAATTTTTATCACTTTGATAATCGCTTTAATTGAGATAGAAGAAAAAGGTGATGTGATGAATGATTATTTTAATCTTATTTCTCTCTTTTTTCTCTCTTTTTTTCTTTTTTTTTTTTAGCCTATTCATCTATAAACGCATGCATCCTCTACACCCACGCTTCTTACATTACATTTTGTACAATTATTATAGAAAATTAATACATCATTAACAAGTGGAAGCAGGTTACAAATAATAATAATATTTGATATAATTCAAAGAAGAAATGAAAAAAAGTTGTGAATTAATGGCAATGATTGTTGTTGATATTTTTGATTATCTAAAATGATATTTTTTTGTAAAAAATCAGCATACATTTACATTGAAGTTTCCTGATTTTCAACACTCATCCGCTACTTATCTGTTATTCAATAGATAAAATTTTGACCTGTAACCTGTATTTATGAATTTTTTGTAAAAAATCAGTATACATTCAAGATTAGCAGCTACTTTTATTATCTATTTCGTAAAAATTAAAGCACACATTCTATTTTTTTTTTTTACATTCACATTTGCCTAAAACTCAATACTCATTGCCACTTACCTGCTTTCCAATAGGTAACAGATGGATAACATTTCGACTTGTATTTGTGATTTAGCAGCAATATTTTTTGCAAAAAAATCAAGTTATTAAAGCACACATTCAAGTTTTTTTTTTTACTTTCGTACTTTCCCGAATTTCAATGATATGATTAATTTGTTCCTTTGACAATCATTATTTCGTTTTTTAGTAAAAGCTCTTTTATGTTAAAGTAGTATGTAATCATTTAAAATAAATTATTTTTGTATTAATAGAAATATTAATAGTCAATTATAATGTAAGTTCATAAAATAATAACAACAATAGTAATAATTGAAATTTGCAATATCTAATATCTATTTTTATTTTTATAAAACATTATGTATGTTATACAAGTAAAGAAGATATTAAATTAAGATAGTATAGAAGAAAAGCAAATATATAAGCTTATTTTCATTGAAGTTTAAAGCTTATTATCATATTGCATCGAAGATATAAGAAGAAGAATTCCAATAATAACAACAATAATGATAAACAACAATGATAATAATAAAACCAAGTTATTATGAGAATGGCGATGATGATTATGAGGATGAATATGATGATAACGAAGATGGCAATGGTTAATATGAGATTAAATTTCTTATATGATCTCCATTTTGAATATTTGAATTTATTTATCAATAATTGAGATTGATTTATGAAGTTTTTTTGTAAATCAGTTGATTTTGGTTGGAAACTAGCCAAATAGTGATTTTATTATCATTATTGTTGTTATTTTTAAAATTAATTCTTATATACAGTGGCGATCAAAAGTATTGCATCACCTGAACAAATTTTTTAAAATTTTAATATCTTGTGATTCCGGGAACACAGTGCTACAATACTTCATTAATAGTTTTGTCAAACCTTATATTTATCCCCTGCATCATCTTTTTTTTATTTATTTTGAAAATTTTTTCGGAAATAAAAATAATGTTCAGAACCCGCGATGCATTTTTTTTGATCGTTTTGAAAAATAAACATAAACAAGATGTACAAAATTTTTTTTCTTCTAAACACACCATGTAGTACATATAAAAAAGGTACCTTATTGTTTACTCTGTTATTAATTTTTTTTTAAACCATTCATGGTATATTTACCTGTTGAAAAAAGAGCCCGGGTTTATGCACTACTTGAAGAAGGATATCCTTCTTGTTATGTAGCAAATAAAGAAAATATTTCACAATCAACAGTTATAAGAATTAAACAACGTAAAGATAAGACTGGTACATTTAAGAATCAACCAAAATCTGGTTGCCCAAGACTCATAACTGACTGTATTGAACGAAATGTTGTACGATTAATTACAACAGGCGAGTGTACAAATGCAGTTGCAATCCAAAAAAAATTAAGAACTGACGATCAAATTGATGTTAGCGAGTGCACAATAAAGAGGACATTACACCGAAATGGTTTGGGTGCACGAGTGAAGTGCAAAAAACCATATCTTAAAAAAACACATAGAATTGCTTGTATGAGGTTCGCAAGAAAATATCAAAAATGGACTATAGAAGACTGGAGCAAAGTAATCTGGTCTGATGAATCAAAATTTATGATTTATGGATCAGATGGAAGGGAATACTGTTGGAAACAACCCAAAGAACCATTACGTGATCATCATGTTAAACCTACAGTCAAATTTGGATGGGGCAATATCATGGTATGGGGATACTTCACATCTGATGGTGTTGGTAACGTTGTCAGAATTTATGGACACATGGATGGGAGTTTATATCGACAAATTTTGGAGGAAGACCTATTAGGAACGCATCTAGTGGCATGGGTTGGATAAAGATAATATCACTTTTCAGCAGGATAATGACCCCAAACACACTGCTCATCTCACAAAACAGTGGTTTAAGGACAATGACATTAGGGTATTAGATTGGCCAGCACAATCTCCGGATTTAAACCCTATTGAGCATCTGTGGAACAAAATTGATTGACGATTAAGGCAACTTGAGACCCCTGTTAAAACTCAGGATCAGTTGTGGGACGCAATCCAAAAAATTTGGGTGGAATTGGGAGTAGATGTTTGTAAGAAGCTAGTAGACACCATGCCAACTCGTATAAATGATGTAATTAAAGCAAAGGGTGGTTATACCAGATGGTAAAAAATAGTTTTTAAAAATTTTAATATTATTGAATTGTTTTTTGTTATATTTTTTTACAAAAATAACTAACGATCAAAAGAAATGCATCACATAAATCATAAAAAATAAATTTTTTAAAAATTTTGGTCTTATTAATAAGCAATAAATTTTATTTTATTGAATCTAATCATTTTCGGGAGTCTAATAAAATTTTTATGTTATGTTGTACATCATGTATCACGAGATATAAAAATTTTAAAATTTTTATTCAGGCGATGCAATACTTTTGATCGCCACTGTAATAAGCTTATATATTCGAAACTAAATTAATAGTTGTTGTATGTCTTCAAGTCTCATGCTAAAATAGATATTAGATGAGATCACAATTATTATTACTATTGTTATAATAAAATTCACGATTGAAAAAATAGAAAATATTAATTAAAATTCCTATTCTATTTATTTAATATATCTTTTCATGACTGATTGGCTCACCATCATATTAAATATTATATTAAATTACGTTACTTGTATTTTGATATTATTCTTTCTGTAAGTTTTCGTTGAAAGCTAAAATTAATTATTTAAAAAAAAAAGTATAAAACCAATTGGGTCAAGTATTTCTCATTATTCTCGAATACTTTTTAATTGAAAATTTTTTGAAAACTGATTTGTCTTTCTATGGAAAATTTATTGAATAAGTATTAACTGTTAAAGAAAAACCATAATTAAGCTAAATATTGTATAAAATAAATAATAAAAAATCATGTTATGAATAAATTTATAATTATTATTTCAACTTGATCTGGTTTTTCACTTTTAATTTTTCGATAATTTTAATTCTTTATATAAAAATAAAATTTGATACATATGTTATGTATTAATCTAATAAATGATAAAATAATTTATAATTTAAAGTATAATTTAAATTAATTAATATATTATACAAACATCATGTATTTATTATCTATTGAGACGACATTATCTAAACTCAAAAGTCTGTTATACATGTTACACGTATAAAACGTTTAAATAATTGTATAAAACGTGATTTGCATATGATATGAAATTTTTTTTAAATATATACAATAATAAAAAGAGAAATCAAAAGTAAATAGACTGGAAGCCAGTTGTACTGTATGTAATATTGTAATAATGATACTAAGATATCATATATTGAAAAAATAATAATAAAGGTAACAGACAGTTAAAACACTAGAACAATGCAAATAATATATTAGATTGATTAAATTGATTAGAGTAGAAAGCAGCAAAAATTTAAACCGGTTCGATGAAATGTAAGAATCGCGAAAGATACCAATTTTATCATTCACCCTATTTTGCATCTTATCTTTTTTTCATCACCAAATAAGCTGTAATATTATGGCTTATTTATTGATACATAAATATTTAATAGTCAATCAAGAAAAGAACTTTTAAAAGAAATAAAGAGAGAAGACAAAAAAGAAGACAAAAATAATGAAAGAAAATATAACAGTAATACATTGAAAACAAACAAAGCAAAGGAACAGATTATATGATATAAGAATTTATATGTAGAGTTTTATGAGCTCTATCTTATTTGCAAGTAGGAAACTCAATATGCGAAATTGAAAAAGAATAATAATAATAAGAGTTTTGAGAGTATATTATTCAAAACTCAATAAGGTTACCCACGAATTTGAACTAGTTATCATTTGGTTCGACACGTGCCATGACTAATACTAATATTGTAAAAATGAAAAGTTTACGATTTTAGTATTCTTAATAATTACTGTATATAAATTAAAATTAAATTTTACAGATCGATATCACCTAAAGACCTTATAGATTCTCTCATGAAACTATCTAATTAATTTGTTCAAGTGTTAAAACTTCATCATAAAGATAATACCACAGTTCTGACCATACAAGTTAATTATATAACTAAATTTTTTACATTATCGCACTAATTTGAAAAGAGTGATAATAACTCATCGAAGTTCATATGGTATTATTGTATCAATATTTTGACTAAATAAATTATTCAATCTAAAGTTAAATATTGTGAAAACATTTCATTCATTCATTGTGATTCTAAATAAATAAAAAAAATAGAATATACAATTTAAATCATTCATTATTATTATTATTAAAAAAGAAAAGAGAAAGAGAAGTGAAAGAAATCTTGTTTATTCCTGAAATGATGCATGTTGGCAATCTTTTTTTAACAATAAAATTCTTCGATTATACATAATAAACAATTATTTTATAATTGACTGCAGTGGTTAGGCAGAAAAGTTGTATGAACTTTTGTATTAAAAATATTTATATTATTATATTTTGATTTTAGATGTGCAGGTAATTAATGAAATAAATTTAATAAAACAAGAAAATAATGATTCCGGAAAAAAAATCTAAAATTAAAACTATCCCCAGAATTTCAAAATATTTTTATTGGGAATAACCTATTGAAACACCTTTAGCAGGTTATATTCAAGCAAAATCACTTTCATATATTGGTTCTTGGATCCAATTTTCTCTGGCTATGATTTCTAATTTATGTAATAATTCAATTGAACTGGCATCAACACGAACACAAGAATTTTCAAAATGGACAATGCCTATACCTCATTTGAATGGTATTATAATGTTATATTTTTGCAAGACCTTTTGTTTACTGACATTTTATGTCAGGTAAAAATTATTTATTGCAATAATTATATAATTAGTTTTGAAAAATATTTTTATTATTTTTATTTACAAATATATAATATATAAAAAAGTGAAAATTTTTGTAAGAAATATGAACCCATTGAATTAAGAAAATCCATATTATCCATCCAAAGTTAAAAAATGCAAAAATAAAAATTATTTTTATTTCATTTGTTTTTTCAAAAATTCATGAAAATCATTTCCTCAAAAAAACTCCAAACTAATTTATTATTTTATATTAAATATTAATAATAATCTTTTTTTTATTTTCCTTTTTCACTTTTATGGAAGTTAGAAGATCGTTTATTCTTATTATTTACATTGCATAATCATTTTTTATTTATCATCCCCGCAAATTGCGGCATCCTTTAGGCCATCTTTATTAGAATATTTTTTTTAATCATATTTTAGTTTAATCTTTTAATATATATCGTTAACATGATTGAAGCAACTATTATTTTATCATTTAATGAAATTTCAATTAGTTTCTGAGATTAAAAATTTTCCAATACGTATAGTAAATATTACAAATATATGTAGATTAAATCAAATTGTTATATAAATTTATTTACATATCTGACAACAGCACACGATGATGTACGTTCATAAATACACTTAAATTACACAAATACTAATCTTTTTATTCATACATTTAAAGAATACACATGCCCTTTCCATTAATTAATAATTAATAAATATATTTAAAATCATATTACATTTAAAATTTACATTAATTTTTTTTCATCTCATCATAAAAAATATTTCTTCAAAAAAATTTTAATTAGTTAATTTATTGCTCAAAATGCGAATAGGTGATATTGAGTTAAATAGAACCTGATCAATTGATTTGATGTTATATTTTATATATTTTATACATTTTATGTTGTCAGTACCTGCTTTAGTACTTTTTTAATTCTCTTAATGTTAATTTAATTTATTTTTTCTTGATTTTTAATTATTTAATTTAATTCATGAAAATACACATAATATTTCTTGTACTTCGCTTTTGTGTATGCATAAGAGATATGTAAATGTATGTGAGTTTAAATATATGTATTACTGAAAACTAAGAATTCAAAAATAATTTTTATATATAATAATAAAATTGGTATAGAGACCAACTTATATTTAAATCGAAAAAAATAGAAACATATACAAATGAATACAAAAATAAATGTTTTCTAATCATTTAAGATTCTCAAACAAGTTTAAATACTTCATAATTAACAATACAATAGTAAAGTATTTTTATAGGTTTTTCATAATAACAACTATTACTGTAAACCCCATTTTAAAATATTCTAAGTTGCATATTAGATATTTTTTACTCTGCTAAGAATAGAATTATGAATATTATCATTTTTTAATGAAAAAATAAAACTCTCGCTTGTTTTCATCCATTGATCTTGATCCCATAAATATAAAATTAATTTAATTTTATATGGAATATTTGTTGTTGATTAATTGTTTTACAATCAACTAAAAATTTCTGCTGCATGTTCAGAAATTATTGTTTAAAAGGTTCCTCTAGCCAAATTGATCTTGCTGGCAGATAATTAACTTTATTGGAGGGGTACGTTGATTAATATCTTTCCAAAGTTGCTTATATTTTTATATATTAATAATTTCATTATTTGAAAAATCCGTAAAGGTTAATCCACGACTATGATTACATTGTAATTATAATTATCTTTATCATTTAATAGTTTAATAAATATCTTGTCAAAAAAATTTTAAATACTTTTTTTCTTTTTATAAATGATTGAGTCGGGGCAAAAAAGGAATCAACAATTTTTTTCTTATTCAAATTCATTATGCTTGCACATTCCATAAAAAATTAACAGTCAATATTAAACGCATATTACTGAATTATAAAACGTTTATCAAGGAGTGAAGTTTTAACTTTAGAATACAACAAAATCGATACAGAGAGAAATAATATGAAAGAAAACAAACACGAATACGAATGAACTTGCTAAACTGATAGTCATTTATTGAAATTAAATGTAAAAATGAATACAAGTCTAACACAATAAATAAAAAAAAAAATATTTCCAATTATTTAAGATTTTCCAACAATTTTAAATACTTCATAATTAACAATAGAAAATAAATCTGCAGATGTTCTTATTGGCTTTTCGTAAAAAGAACCCGAACAGTAATTTTCCTTACCTAAAGTGAAATCAGATTTATTACTACATAAGTAAAAATCTCCAAAACGTGGACCAACCTGATTTTGAGAACTTTTGGTGAGATTAGCGAATGCATATTTGGTACTTTTTATTCTGCTAAGAATGGAATTTTGAATATTGCCATTTTTAATGAGAAAATAAAACTATCTTTTGTTTCCATCCATTGGTTTGTTAAGAGACTATTATTCCATACTAAAGGATTATAACCTCCTAGTATTTCATCAGTCCCTTTCACTTTTGCTACCACAACCGTTTTAGCATGACCGTGACAAATATTCCAAAACGTTTGTGGAGCAAACCCATCTCTAGTTCCACTTAAAATTAATTCAAATTTATATGGAATATTTGTTGTTGAATAAATAGTTGTTTTACGATCAATCCAACTAGAAATTTCTGCTGCATGTTCTTCAGAAATTATTGTTGAAAAAGGTTCTTCTTTACGAGGAGGTAATTCTGTAACCAAGGCGGATCTTGCTGGTAAGATAATTGATTTAACTGGTCGGTCAAGAGCTGCTAGATGCTGAATAATATCTTTCCAAAGTTGTTTATCAAGAATCTTTTTATAAGGTGTAATTTTATCAAAAATTTCTGCATTTGAAAGATGAAAATAACGAATAAGTGGTAGACATTGTTGTAAAGTGGTTTTTAATGTAAGAAAATTTTCCTTGGACCATTCTTCAAGGTTTGTTGGGAGAGTAGGATTTTGAGAAATTCCCCATTTGATGATATAATCCCAAATTTTAACTTCTTCCATTTGTAAATCATCTCGCTTGAGAAGAGATACCAGTGCGGATTCGGGAAGAGAAGTAAAATCTGAACTATCAAAAATAATATTTGGATGCTTTGCAACAATATCATTACAATAATTTTCTAAATTTTCAAAGTTGTTTTCGTTAAAAATAGTACGGTAAATAAGAGAAAAATAAGTTTTTAACCAAGAAGCTTGAGTTTCGATAAGATGAGTCTCTAATTTGTTAGTTAATTCCTTAAGTTCAAATTCATTAGCAGCTAACATTAAATCAAAAATGAATCTGGTTTCTACGTTCTCCAAATTAACAATTCCTCCATAAATATATCTACATAAAATACAGTAGCAATTATATAAAATGATTATAATTATAAAATATAAATGATAGTATTTTATTATTGATAATAACTTACTTGAGGATAACATCGAAAATTTGAGCAGATACACTTGACTTAATAATGGTTTTAACATTATTTTCATTTGGTTGAATATTTTCTAACTCCTTACAAAAGTATGATGATCGATATCTTAATACATTAGAATGTGCTGTGAAAGATTTATCCTTATTTTCAACTACTATGATTACATTGTAATCATCTTTGTCGCTTAGTAGTTCAATAAAGTTTTGAGATAACTTGTCAAAAAATTTTAAAGCCATTTTTTTTTCTTTTTGATATTGAGGATCGGAACAAAAAGGAAGAGCGTTAACAAATTGGGAAACAATAGACTAATATTTAACATTTTGTTGATTATCTGTATGACAAATACACATTTTACACAATTTTCATTTTAACCATTTTAAANCAATTCCTCCATAAATATATCTACATAAAATACAGTAGCAATTATATAAAATGATTATAATTATAAAATATAAATGATAGTATTTTATTATTGATAATAACTTACTTGAGGATAACATCGAAAATTTGAGCAGATACACTTGACTTAATAATGGTTTTAACATTATTTTCATTTGGTTGAATATTTTCTAACTCCTTACAAAAGTATGATGATCGATATCTTAATACATTAGAATGTGCTGTGAAAGATTTATCCTTATTTTCAACTACTATGATTACATTGTAATCATCTTTGTCGCTTAGTAGTTCAATAAAGTTTTGAGATAACTTGTCAAAAAATTTTAAAGCCATTTTTTTTTCTTTTTGATATTGAGGATCGGAACAAAAAGGAAGAGCGTTAACAAATTGGGAAACAATAGACTAATATTTAACATTTTGTTGATTATCTGTATGACAAATACACATTTTACACAATTTTCATTTTAACCATTTTAAATTTTTCATTTTCCTTTTTTAGTAATGATTCAAAGTTTATCAATCAAACCGCAAACTTTTGTTATCGATGTCCTAATTTAAAAAATCAACTATAAATAATCATAAATAAATTGCTATACGTATTAGATAAACTATAAAAATAATAATTTAGAAATATTTACGAAGCTGCGGTCATATTAAAACGTTGAGACTTCAAACTTTCCTTATCCTTGGTTAAATTAAATTTTTTTACAAAAATTTATGGTTCAATTTTCCAAACTGATTTCAAAACATTTTAAAAATTACGTAATGGTAAAACCACGAAGTATCCTAACTTGATTTTTTAATAAACCGATTTTACTACTCTTCCAGAAGTGGTTTTGGAGGGATGAATTACAACTTGACGATCCAAGGATTTGAGATAAAACTTTATCTTTAAACCTTGATTATTGGATAAAAAGATATCCTAAATTATTTAATGAATTCATACAAATCTATTATTTCGTCGATTTTACTTCAAAATAATATTTTTCAAATTACACTGTAAATTACTATAAAAGAACGAGTATTGATAAGAAAGAAGTAGCATATAAAATTAACAAAAATCAATATGAATTTAATTTTATACTGTAATGGATTTGAATCTGATTGGAAAACAAATGTTGCTATTGTTATTGTTGCGAAAATTAAAGATAATGACGAGATTCTTTGAGGTGGTTACAATCCTATTGGTTGGAGTTCTGAAAGAAATCTCAAAAATTCAATTCTTAGTTATGTAAAATTGCAAGATTTGTTATTAGATTTCAATCGATGATTATGAAGTTTTTCAATTAAAAAAATCTAAAAAAAAAATCAAAAGAGAAAATACAACAATTTTTTAGCATACTTTATATTGTAACTTTTAATTATTTAAGTTCATAATTATTAAAAACGAAGCATGTAAAAAAAGTTCTCTTAACCCAAACTCTGTACCATGCCTCATACATTACATTGTGCACAATTTATATTGTCACAGGAGTGCAGAGTATTTCGAACAATTTCTCAAATCAGTCTCTCAGTTTGCATCACACAAACAAATAATAATACGCTCTATCTGCCAGTAGGTCAAGCAATCAATCGATCTAAACTTGCCTATCTGAAACAGATAATAAATATATAATAAATAATAATAATAATCAAATAATAATCAAATTAATCATGAAGGCACAGTGAGTAAAATGGAGTAAAAGTAGTAATGCAGTATCAAACAATATTTAATAATATTTCGCAATATCACGACACAAAGTATAAGTTTATTAAAATATAAAATATAAAGTTTTAAAAGTAAAGTATCATTCAACAACAGAAATATTACAGCGTGACGTATCTTTCCTGTTCCTGAAAGAAGTTTACTTTTCTATATAATATTTATTAAAGTATTTCAAATTATTCTGAATTATTTCTAATTATTAATTAATTGTTTATTTATTCACTAACTTAGTTTTCACTACTGGAACTTACTTCCGACAACAGTTGTATTTATACTTTCTCTTTTGTTTACACTTCATCTTTGTACTTCATACTTCATCCTTTGTGCGTCATCCTTCATCCTCGTACGGTATCCTTCATCCTCGTACAGCATTCTTTATCCTTCATCCTCGTACAAGGATGACAATCACCTGAAAGTTCATCTAGTGTCACAAAATATCATCCCCCATGACATTTCACCTGATTACCAATTTACTTCACCACATTATCATCCCCACGAATTGTGGCATCCTTTAGGCCATCATTATTTGAATATTTTTTTTAATCATATTTTAGTTTAATCTTTTAATATATATCGTTAACATGATTGAAGCAACTATTATTTTATCATTTAATGAAATTTCAATTAGTTTCTGAGATTAAAAATTTGCCAATACGTATAGTAAATATTACAAATATATGTAGATTAAATCAAATTGTTATATAAATTTATTTACATATTTAACAACAACACATGATTATATACGTCTTTTTATTCATACATTTAAAGAATACGCATGCCCTTTCCATTAATTAATAATTAATAAATATATTTAAAATCATATTACATTTAAAATTTACATTAATTTTTTTCATCTCATCATAAAAAATATTTCTTCAAAAAAATTTTAATTAATTAATTCATTGCTCAAAATACGAATAGGTGATATTGAGTTAAATAGAACTTGATCAATTGATTTGATGTTATATTTTATATATTTTATACATTTTATGTTGTCAGTACCTGCTTTAGTACTTTGTAATTCTCTTCATGTTAATTTAATTTATTTTTTCTTGATTTTTAATTATTTAATTTAATTCATGAAAATACATGTAATATTTCTCATACTTCGCTTTTGTGTATGCATAAGAAATATGTAAATGTATGTGAGTTTAAATATAAATATTACTGAAAACTAAGAATTCAAAATAATTTTTATATATAATAAGAAAATTGGTATAGAGACCAAGAGAAAAACAACTTATATTTAAATCGAAAAAAAATAGAAACATATACAAATGAATACAAATTAAATGTTTTCTAATTATTTAAGATTTTCAAACAATTTTAAATACTTTATAATTAACAATACAATAGTAAAGTATTTTTATAGGTTTTTCATAATAACAACTATTACTGTAAACCCTATTTTAAAATATTCTAAATTGCATATTAGATATTTTTTACTCTGCTAAGAATAGAATTATGAATATTATCATTTTTTTAATGAAAAAATAAAACTCTCGCTTGTTTTTCATCCATTGATCTTGATCCCATAAATATAAAATTAATTTAATTTTATATGGAATATTTGTTGTTGATTAATTTACAATCAACTAAAAATTTCTGCTGCATGTTCAGAAATTATTGTTTAAAAGGTTTCTCCAGCCAAATTGGATCTTGCTGGCAAGATAATTGACTTTATTGGATGGGTACGTTGATTAATATCTTTCCAAAGTTGCTTATATTTTTATATATTAATAATTTCATTATTTGAAAAATCCGTAAAGGTCAATCCACGACTATGATTACATTGTAATTATAATTATCTTTATCATTTAATAGTTTAATAAATATCTTGTCAAAAAAATTTTAAATACTTTTTTCTTTTTATAAATGATTGAGTCGGGACAAAAAAGGAATCAACAATTTTTTTCTTATTCAAATTCATTATGCTTGCACATTCCATAAAAAATTAGCAGTCAATATTAAATGCATATTACTGAATTATAAAACGTTTATCAAGGAGTGAAGTTTTAACTTCAGAATACAACAAAATCGATACAGAGAGAAATAATATGAAAGAAAACAAACTTATTTTTAAACGAATGAACTTGCTAAACTGATAGTCATTTATTGAAATTAAAGAAAAAATATATAACCATTCCATGTAAAAATGAATACAAGTCTAACACAATAAATACAAAAATAAATATTTCTAATTATTCAAGATTTTCCAACAATTTTAAATACTTCATAATTAACAATAGAAAAGAAATCTGAAGATGTTCTTATTGTTTTTTTGTATAAAGAAACCGAACAGTAATTTTCCTCACCTAAAGTGAAATCAGATTTTTCACCAGCTAAGTAAAAATCTCCAAAAAATGGACCAATAAGATCTTGAGAACTTTTGACGATATTAGCGAATGCATATTTGGAATCTTTTACTCTGCTAAGAATAGAATTTTGAATATTACCATTTTTTAATAAGAAATTAAAACTATCTTTTGTTTCCATCCATTGGCTTTTTTCGTGATTACTATTATCCCATGCCAAAGGATTATAGCCTCCAAGTATTTCATCAGTCTCTTTAACTTTTGCTATCACAACTGTTTTAGCATGACCATGGCAAATATTCCAAAAAGTTTGTGGAGCAAACCCATCTCTAGTTCCACTTAAAATTAATTCAAATTTATATGGAATATTTGTTGTTGAATAAATAGTTGTTTTACGATCAATCCAACTAGAAATTTCTGCTGCGTGTTCTTCCGAAATTATTGTTGAAAAAGGTTCTTTACGAGGAGGTAATTCTGTAACCAAGACGGATCTTGCTGGTAAAATAATTGATTTTACTGGTCGGTCAGGAGCTGCTAGGTTCTGATTAATATCTTTCCAAAGTTGTTTGTCAAGAATCTTTTTATAAGGTGTAATTTTATCAAAAATTTCCGCATTTGAAAGATGAAAATAACGAATAAGTGGTAGACATTGTTGTAAAGTGGTTTTTAATGTAAGAAAATTTTCCTTGGACCATTCTTCAAGGTTTGTTGGGAGAGTAGGATTTGGAAAAATTCCCCATTTGATGATATAATCCCAAATTTTAACTTCTTCCATTTGTAAATCATCTCGCTTGAGAAGAGATACCAGTGCGGATTCGGGAAGAGAAGTAAAATCTGAACTATCAAAAATAATATTTGGATGCTTTGCAACAATACCATTACAATAATTTTTTAAATTTTCAAAGTTGTTTTCATTAAAAATAGTACGATAAATAAATGAAAAATAAGTTTTTAACCAAGAAGCTTTAGTATCAACGAGAAGAGTTTCTAATTTGTTAGTTAATTCCTTAAGTTCAAATTCATTAGCTGCTAACATTAAATCAAAAATGAATCTGGTTTCTACTTTCTCCAAATTAACAATTCCTCCATAAATATATCTAAATAAAAAGAATAATAAATAAAAAATATATTTAAAATATAATAATAATAGGTGGTACTTTTATTATTATTGATAATAACTTACTTGAGGATAACATCGAAAATTTGAGCAGATACACTTGACTTAATAATGGTTTTAACATTATTTTCATTTGGTTGAATATTTTCTAACTCCTTACAAAAGTATGATGATCGATATCTTAATACATTAGAATGTGCTGTGAAAGATTTATCCTTATTTTCAACTACTATGATTACATTGTAATCATCTTTGTCGCTTAGTAGTTCAATAAAGTTTTGAGATAACTTGTCAAAAAATTTTAAAGCCATTTTTTTTTCTTTTTGATATTGAGGATCGGAACAAAAAGGAAGGGCGTTAACAAATTGGGAAACAATAGACTAATATTTAACATTTTGTTGATTATCTGTATGACAAATACACATTTTACACAATTTTCATTTTAACCATTTTAAACTTTTCATTTTCCTTTTTTAGTAATAATTCAAAGTTTATCAATCAAACTGCAAACTTTGTGTTATCGATGTCCTAATTTAAAAAATCAACTATAAATAANTTATTATTGATAATAACTTACTTGAGGATAACATCGAAAATTTGAGCAGATACACTTGACTTAATAATGGTTTTAACATTATTTTCATTTGGTTGAATATTTTCTAACTCCTTACAAAAGTATGATGATCGATATCTTAATACATTAGAATGTGCTGTGAAAGATTTATCCTTATTTTCAACTACTATGATTACATTGTAATCATCTTTGTCGCTTAGTAGTTCAATAAAGTTTTGAGATAACTTGTCAAAAAATTTTAAAGCCATTTTTTTTTCTTTTTGATATTGAGGATCGGAACAAAAAGGAAGGGCGTTAACAAATTGGGAAACAATAGACTAATATTTAACATTTTGTTGATTATCTGTATGACAAATACACATTTTACACAATTTTCATTTTAACCATTTTAAACTTTTCATTTTCCTTTTTTAGTAATAATTCAAAGTTTATCAATCAAACTGCAAACTTTGTGTTATCGATGTCCTAATTTAAAAAATCAACTATAAATAATCATAAATAAATTGCTATATTAGATAAATTATTATCGACTATAAAAATAATAATTTAGGAATATTTACGAAGCTGCGGTCATATTGAAACGTTGAGACTTCAAACTTTTCTTATCCTTGGTTAAATTAAATTTTTTTACAAAAATTTATGGTTCAATTTTTCAAACTGATTTCAAAGCATTTTAAAAATTTCGTAATGATACAACCGCAAAGTATCCTAGCTTAATTTTTTAATAAACCTATTTTACTATTCCAGAAGTGGTTTTGGAGGGATGATTTACAATTTGACGATCCAAGGATTTGAGATAAAACTTTACCTTCAAACCTTGATTATCGGATAAAAAGATATCCTAAATTATTTAATGAATTCATACAAATCTATTATTTCATCGATTTTACTACCTCATAATATTTTTCGAATTACACTGTAAATTATTATAATAAAACAAGTATTGATAAGCATATAAAATTAACAATAATATGAATTTAATTTTATACTGTGATGGATTTGAACCTCAGAAAACAAATGTTGCTGTTGTTATTGTTGCGAAAATTAAAGATACTGACAAGATTCTTTAGGTGGTTACAATCCTATTGGTTGGAGTTCTGAAAGAAATCTCAAAAATTCAATTCTTAGTTATGTAAAATTGCAAGATTTGTTATTAGATTTTCAATAGATGATTATGAAGTTTTCCAATTAAAAAAAATCTAAAAAAAATCAAAAGAGAAAATACATTAATTTGTTAACATACTTTATATTGTAACTTTTAATTATTTAAGTTCATGAATATTAAAAATGCATGTAAAAAAAGTTCTCTTAACCCATACTCTGTACCACGCCTCATACATTACATTATGCACAATTTATATGTTTATTATTAAAAATATTAATAATTATAACCATTATCTGTTAATCAATAATCAAAAACAATGAATCATTTTTTTATTTTTTTATTTATTTATTTCCTTTTTTTTTTTAATTTATTTGTTATTATTATTATTATTATTTATTTCCTATGTTTATTTAATTTAATTACTTTTTTTTTTAATTTTTTATTATTTTTATTTTACTCATATTCTGGAAATAAAAACTTCAACCCTTTGATGTAATTGACGTTGACTAAAGTGGTTGCTTTATTAATTATTATTTATAATTTAATGAAAATTTTCAATTATTTTCTAAGATTAAATATTATAAATATATGTATTGACATCAAGTATATTAAATAAAATTGTTATACATTTTCAAAGATTACTTTTGCTGGTCGGCATCAACAACAGCACACAATGACGCGTGTTCATAAATTCACTTAAATTATGCAAATACGNCCACGCCTCATACATTACATTATGCACAATTTATATGTTTATTATTAAAAATATTAATAATTATAACCATTATCTGTTAATCAATAATCAAAAACAATGAATCATTTTTTTATTTTTTTATTTATTTATTTCCTTTTTTTTTTTAATTTATTTGTTATTATTATTATTATTATTTATTTCCTATGTTTATTTAATTTAATTACTTTTTTTTTTAATTTTTTATTATTTTTATTTTACTCATATTCTGGAAATAAAAACTTCAACCCTTTGATGTAATTGACGTTGACTAAAGTGGTTGCTTTATTAATTATTATTTATAATTTAATGAAAATTTTCAATTATTTTCTAAGATTAAATATTATAAATATATGTATTGACATCAAGTATATTAAATAAAATTGTTATACATTTTCAAAGATTACTTTTGCTGGTCGGCATCAACAACAGCACACAATGACGCGTGTTCATAAATTCACTTAAATTATGCAAATACGAATATTTTTAGTTCATACATTTAAAGAATACACTCGTCCTTTTTAATAATTAATATTTAATAACTACATGTTGCATTTAAAATTCAAATTAATTTTTTAATCTCATCATAAACAATTAACAAAAAAAATAAATAAATTTTGTGATATTTCTTAAAAAAAAAAATTCCTTTAGTTAATAATGTGGATTAGTTGAGCGAATAAGTGAATTAGTGATAATGAGTTAGTGATAAGGGTCAGAGTTTTTGAGAGTCTAAGATACCAAGTGATCATTTTTGACAGAACACCGTATCAACAACAAAATAATAATCATTCAATGATTGATTTGATATTATATTTTGAATATTTTATGTAATTTAGTACTTTATGTAATTTCTCATAATGTTAATTTCAATTTATTTATTATTTATTACTAATTATTTAATTTAATTCATAACAAAAATACACGTATTTCTCGTACTTCTCGTGTAGGTGTGTACAAGAGATACGTAAATGTATGATATTATTGAATAACAAAGAATTCAAAAATAATTTTTAATATTAATGATAATAACATTAAAATCGATATAGAGAGCAAGAGAAAAACAAATTATTTTTTACGAAAGAACTTTCTAAACTGATAAAGTTATTTATTTATTAATATATTTAGAAACATAAAAAAATGAATACAAGTTTAATATTATAATATTTATTTAAGATTTCTAACAGTTTGAAATACCTCATAATTAACAATCGAAAAGCGATATGATGTACTTACAGGTTTGTAATAATAATCACCTTTAATATTACAGTAATTTCTATTATCTAAAGTGAAATCAGATTTTCCACTACATAAGTAAAAATCTCCAAAATGTGGACCAAACTTGTTTTGAGAACATTTGGACATATTGGAAATCCCATGTTGTGTATTTTTTACTCTGCTAAGAATAGAATTTTGAATATTACCATTTTTTAATGAAAAAATGAAACTATCTTTTGTTTCCATCCATTGGCTTGTTTCGTGATTACTATTATCCCATGCCAAAGGATTATAGCCTCCAAGTATTTCATCAGTCCCTTTAACTTTTGCTATCACAACTGTATTAGTATAACCATGGCAAATATTCCAAAACGTTTGTGGAGCAAACCCATCTCTAGTTCCACTTAAAATTAATTCGAATTTATATGGAATATTTGATGTTGGATAAGTAGTTGTTTTACGATCAATCCAACTAGAAATTTCCGCAGCATGTTCTTCAGAAATTATTGTTGAAAAAGGTCCTTTAGGTTCTTCCATGCGAGGAGGTAATTCTGTAACCAAAGTGGATCTTACAGGCAAAATAGTTGACATTACGGGTCGGTCAGGAGCTGCTAGATGTTGAATAATATCTTTCCAAAGTTGTTTATCAAGAATCTTTTTATAAGGTAGAATTTTATCAAAAATTTCTGCATTTGAAATATGAAAGTAACGAATAAGTGGTAGACATTGTTGTAAAGTGGTTTTCAATGTAAGAAAATTTTCCTTGGACCATTCTTCAAGGTTCGTGGGGAGAGTAGGATTTTTTGAAATTCCCCATTTGATGACATATTCCCAAATTTTGACTTCTTCCATTTGCAAATCATCTCGCTTAAGAAGGGACACTAGTACTGATACAGGAAGGGATTCAAAATCCGAACTATCAAAAATAAGACTTGGATGCTTTACAATAATATCATTGCAATAATTTTCTAATTTCTTAAAGGTGTTTTCGGTAAAAATAGTACGATAAATAAATGAAAAATAAGTCTTTAACCAAGAAGCTTTAGTATCAACGAGAAGAGTTTCTAATTTGTTAGTTAATTCCTTAAGTTCAAATTCATTTGCAGCTAACATTAAATCAAAAATGAATCTGGTTTCTACTTTCTCCAAATTAACAATTCCTCCATAGATATACCTACATAAAATAAATAATAATTAATAAGCAAATATATGAATGATTATAATAATAAAATATAAGTGATAGTATTTTTTTTTTTTTTATAATAATCGATCATAACTTACTTAAGAATAATATCAAAAATTTGAGCAGATATGCTTGACTTAATAATGGTTTTAACATTATTTTCATTTGGTTGAATATTTTCTAACTCTTTACGAAAATATGATGATCGATATCTTAATACATTAGAATGTGCTGTGAAAGATTTACCTTTATTTTCAACTACAATTATTACGTTATAATCATCTTTATCATTTAATAGTTCAATAAAATTTTGAGATAATTTGTCAAAAAATTTTATAGACATTTTATTTGAGAATTGGAAAACAAAGAAAGTGCGTTAACAAAATGGGCAACAATATACTAATATTTAACATTATGCGATTTTCTGTATAACAAATATCAAAAAATTCTGTATGACAAATATACGTTTTCATTGAACTAAAAAAAAAGACTTGTCACTTAACTTACACGACTTTTTTTGTTTTAGCCAAATAAAACTTTTCTTTTTCCTTTTCAAGTCTGTTTTAAATTTATCAAGTAATTTAGAAAATCAGATCGGAGTTATGCAAATTTTTAATAGTTTTGTGTTACTGTCAATCTTAAAAAGACAAATATATCTACATAAATATTACAATATTAATATATAATAATTAATAGACAAATATGTAAAATGATTATAATAATAAAATATAAATAAATAGCATTTTATTATTGATAATAACTTATTTGTTTTCTAACTTCACGTAGTTCACATTTTAGATTACTTTGTAATCATTAAAATTTTTGGAAAGTTATCTTTTAATCTTATTCAATTACTAAATGGTAAAGATATTTTTTTTAATAAATGATTGAGTCGGAAAAGAAGAAAGAAACAATTAACAATATGACAAGTACAATTTTTTCTTATTAGAGTTTATTATGCGCTGCGCATTAACATTAAATAATTGAATAATAATTAAACTGCTACACAAAGATTGAGTAATAATATTATTTATTAGTCGGCATCAACAACAACACACGATGCGCGCGTTCATAAATACATATAAATTACATGAATACGAATTTGTTTCATTCATATGTTTAAAGAATATTCAAGCAATTTTTAATAATTAACGATTAATATCTACATTTACAATTATATTACATTTAAAAATTTAAATTATTTTTTCATCTCACCATAAAAAATAAATGATTCTGTCTGATATTTCATCAAAAAAATTTAATTAGTTAATTCATTATTCGAAATGTTAATAGTAATGATGTAGTGAGTGAGAGCAAGGGAATGAGTAGTAATGTATTATTTGAGTGAGTGAATGAGTGAATAGTTGATAATGAGTTAGTGATTAAAGTCAGAGTTAGAGAGAGTAAGGGATCATTTATGTCAGAATAAAATGGAACTCGCTCAATTATTTTATCATTAATAACAAAATCTAATGTGATTTGATTTATTTATGTTGTCAGCACTTACGTTGGTATTTTATATTATTCTCTTAATGCTAATTTCAATTTATTTATTATTTATTGTTAATTTTATCTCGATTTTAATTATTTTAATTTAATTTATTTAATTTCATAGTTAAAATACGTATTTCTCGTACTTCTCATTGTATTGTGTGTTATATTATTGAATGACAAAGAATTCAAAAATAATTAGAATTAACAACACTAATTACTCTATACTTTTATTCTTTATTAAGCAAACTTATGATTATGTCATGACACCATTCCAAGTCACTGCATTGGCATAGACGTATTTTATGCTTAATAAAAAGTAGTAATTAGCAATTGATATCAATTGATATTGTAAGTCACAATTGATGTCATAAATCGTAATTGATACTAAAAATAATAATGGAATTAATTCAGCTTACAAATAATTAATCTTTATTGATCTCATGAATCTTATAAATTTTATTTTCTCCTCTAAGTAAACTTGATTGATTAAATATTATGAATTAATTAATTTTAAATAAACGTTAATTCATTCATGAATATTTTGTCAATTTATGTGAAATTTTAATTATAAATATGCCGAACAAGTTTATTTAAAAGAAAAAATTTTTAGAAGGTGATTCAAAATTTTGATTACTGAACAATAATCACCAATAGTCAAACTCATTTTATTTTTTTTTTAATTTTTTCTTTCTATTCCGTTACTATAAAATAATTAAATGAAATTAATCACCTATTATTTTTTTCATTCTTGAAATAGAATGTTTTTCTTTACATTTTTGTCTTATTTAATATTTAAAGAACTCATGTGTACAAATTAAGTATCAAAGTATCTTTTTTTCACTCTTTTTTTTGGATTAACTAAAGTATCATTTAAGAATCGTCATCAAAAAATAAATTCGAAAAAATGATTTTTATCAAAAGACTATTTTTATTTGATAAAACTTCTCTCTTCGATACAATTATTATTTATTATTATTATTTTTATTATTTTTATTATTGCTGTTGTTTTATTATATTAATTTCATTAATTTATTTCTTTTGTCTTAATTTTCATTTTTGAATATAAAAGACATACCAAATTTACTAATTATTAATATTTATTTTACGTCACATGTTCCAATCCACCACAACAATTTCTTCTACCACAATACTTTCAAGTTATCGGTATTAATTAAAATACATTCTTTGTTATGATGTTGTTTCTTTTGACAGAGAAGGCGTCATTATGGTTCCAGTGCAACTTCCGCAGCAACAACAACCACCACAACTAGGACAACAAAAAAATTTTCTAATCCTATTTTTATTAAACAACATCATTCTCTTGTCCGCCTTCAATTTCTTCACCTTCACTACTCCCTTAATTCATCTACTCTTAATGTAATTAATTCAATTAATTCGATTAACTCTTCAGTTCTTAATTCGCCTACCATTACTTCTCTATCAATTCCTCTTCCTCCTACTTCTAATAATATAGTTGATACGATTGAATGTGGAAGAGATATTAATTATTCAATCAATCAGAACTTTATCGTCTTCTTCCAAAATTGAAAACCAAATATTATGAATAATCAGTTAACCACTACTAATAACAATAACAGCAACAACGACAACCATAACAGTTATAGAAATAATAATATTTCATCTCTTTACCAGACCAAAACTTTGGTTTGATCCATCGCCTATTGAACATTTATCATCTACTAATAATAAAAAATACAGCAACAATAAAACAGAAGAAGAGGAAGAAAATAATAATAATAATAATCGCGAAGAAAATGATTCTTAAGAAAATATTGAAGTTTTTAGTTTTAATAAAGAAGTGTTACTTCACAACCTTCAAAAACAATGAATACTTCAAATTTAATGAGTAGCAAAATAATCTCAATTCTCCTCCTTCTTCTCCTATTCCTACTTAAACTTCTCCTTCATATCACCATCAGCAATCAATTCAATCAATTACACATCAAAAAGAGCAACAACAAAATAATACTATGAGAAGAGGTGACAACAATTTAATTAACAACAACGATATAATAAACAACAACAATGTAATATCCAATGAAATATCATGTCATCAATTTCATTTTACTTCGAGTGAAGAAAATCTGGAAATTTTAATACTAATAATAATAATAATACTTTATTAACAACAATGACAACGTCTCCTTCAGAAATAACAACACAATCATCTGTTCATTCCAAATGTCTCAATTATACCATAAAATTCATAATAATAATAATATTCCTCCCAATTTTCAAAGTATTTCAAATTTTCCTGGAAATATTTTATTATCCAATTTTGAAAATTCATATTCTATGCGGATTTCGGATTTTGGATTAAGTAAACTAATAGGGGTGGGTAAATTCGAATAATCCCGAAAAAAAAATATATTTGGTGTATTACCATATATTGACCAGAGGTATTAGGCGGTGAGAATATACAAAAGCTGCTGATGTATATTCATTTGGAATTATTGTTTACGAAATAATTAAGGGCTTTCTGATGTACCACATGATTTAAATTTTGCTCTGAAAATATGCAATGGATTACGACCAAAAATTCCATTTCATACTCCAAAATCAATTACAAGAATGATTATGAGGTGTTGGGATGCTCGAGTTACACTTTTGAAGAATTAAAGGATGAGTCGTATAAACACTAGAAAGATTATAATGATTATTTCCACGAAGGGAAAAATAAAGATACAGAAATTGTAATTCAAATTAAAAAAGCTGAGGAATTTTCAGAAAATCAAAATCATAGCCGTGGGAGTATTGGCAAAAATATTTCGCACATATTCCATTGGAAAAAAGAATCAACTAATAAAACAAATTCAGAAACTGCAACTACAACTCATAATAATAATCAAACACACCCACAAGCAATTTATACCAGTAGACTTAATTTTTTAAAACTTTCAAAACCAAAGAATGAAGAAAATTTTGAAAAGGAACTTGAAGAATTGACGAAATCTACTTCTGTTTCAAGTGCTGGTAACTATAAATTATAGTATTTGGTTTTTTTTTTTACAATTAAAATAAATATTAATAAATTTTTATATTTTATGTAGTTGCATCCAAATTATATGTGCCCGATTTTTAAATATTTTTAGATATTATTTTTATAATTAATTATATTAATCAATTTTTTCTATGTTATTTAGTTGCATCCAAATTACATGTACCCGATTTTTAAATATTTTTTAATAATAAGTTAATTTGGATGTCTGATTTTTAAATTTTATTTGACATTATATATTTTTATTTGTATTATTTGTATTTTACTTATCAAAAAAAAACTAATAAATGGTGCTTTATAATTTAATATTATAAAATCTTAACACTAGGCGGAGAGTACAAATTCAATTTGTTCAGATTGTAATTTTGACTTTATAAAAATAGGAAAATAATAATAAAGGAAATATGAATTTATCATGAAATCGACTGAAAGTGTTAAAATATAAATATTTCATTGATGTAACATTATTGAATGTTATGATGCACGCGTTTTTAAAATTGTTATAACGCGTGACATATACCAAAAAAATGAATGTTAAAATCTATAAAAATTAATTATTATTTATATATTAAAATCGTTAAAAATGTCTGACGTTTTTTCAATAATTATTCATAATATAACAACATAAAGAAATAAAAAAAAAAGACTAATACTATTAGTTAAGATCATCAAGACTATTTATTATTTTTTAGCAGTTGTGATTTAGATTCATTTCTTTTTAATTATTTATTTGTTCTTTTAATAAAAAAAACCAAAAAAAAATTTCAACAAAATTCCTATCCAATCGCATGAATATCAAACACCTTCCATGTAAAAAAAATTAAATCTACAAAATAAATAGTAATAATAATAGTGATAGAAAATTATATTTAATAATGAGTATGAAGATAAATTTTTTAAAAAAGAATGAATAATGAAAACTCAAGGGCATACGTAATAATTAATTTATAAAGAAGAAAATAATTTCCAATAAATTATTATCAAATTATCTGGTGAGTTAAATAAAATCAAGCAAAAAAAAAAACAACTTTATAATTAGTTGTGGGAGTATATTTGAATTAAAAAAGATAATATTTGAAAATGAATACAAGTTTAATATAT
Organism: Diversispora epigaea; assembly: GCA_003547095.1. Taxonomy (NCBI): domain Eukaryota; kingdom Fungi; phylum Glomeromycota; class Glomeromycetes; order Diversisporales; family Diversisporaceae; genus Diversispora; species Diversispora epigaea. The sequence continues at coordinate 214,051 of PQFF01000011.1, forward strand.
TTATAAAAATAAATATTTTTAATTATTTAATATTTTCCAGTAATTTTAAATACTTCATAATTAACAATAGAAAATGTATCTGCTGATGTTCTTATTGGTTTTTCGTAGCAGTTAGATGCAGTATTACAATAGCTATTATTATCTAAAGTGAAATTAGATTTTTCACTATATAAGTAAAAATCTCCAAAACGCGGACCACAAATATTTTGAGTTCTTTTGGAAATATTGGCAACTGCATATTGTGTATTTTTTACTCTGCTAAGAATAGAATTTTGAATTTTACCATTTTTTAATGAGAAAATAAAACTATCTTTAGTTTCCTTCCATTTACAAAGAAAAACTGAATGAATATAAGTATTATCCCAAGCTAAAGGATTATAACCACCAAGTATCTCATCAGTCCCTTTAACTTTTGCTACCACAACTGTTTTAGCATGACCATGACAAATATTCCAAAACGTTTGTGGAGCAAACCCATCTCTAGTTCCACTTAAAATTAATTCAAATTTATATGGAATATTTGTTGTTGAATAAATAGTTGTTTTACGATCAATCCAACTAGAAATTTCTGCTGCATGTTCTTCAGAAATTATTGTTGAAAAAGGTTCTTCTTTACGAGGAGGTAATTCTGTAACCAAGACGGATCTTGCTGGTAAAATAATTGATTTTACTGGTCGGTCAGGAGCTGCTAGGTTCTGATTAATATCTTTCCAAAGTTGTTTATCAAGAATCTTTTTATAAGGTGTAATTTTATCAAAAATTTCAATAATTGAAAGGTGAAAATAACGAATAAGTGGTAGACATTGTTGTAAAGTGGTTTTTAATGTAAGAAAATTTTCCTTGGACCATTCTTCAAGGTTTGTTGGGAGAGTAGGATTTTGAGAAATTCCCCATTTGAGGATATAATCCCAAATTTTAACTTCTTCCATTTGCAAATCATCTCGCTTGAGAAGAGAGACCAGTGCGGATTCGGGAAGAGAAGTAAAATCTGAACTATCAAAAATAATATTTGGATGCTTTGCAATAATATCATTACAATAATTTTCTAAATTTTGAAAGTTGTTTTCGTTAAAAATAGTACGATAAATAAGAGAAAAATAAGTTTTTAACCAAGAAGCTTGAGTTTCGATAAGATGAGTTTCTAATTTGTTAGTTAATTCCTTAAGTTCAAATTCATTAGCAGCTAACATTAAATCAAAAATGAATCTGGTTTCTACTTTCTCCAAATTAACAATTCCTCCATAAATATATCTAAATAAAAATAATAATAAATAAAAAATATATTTAAAATATAATAATAATAAATAGTACTTTTATTATTATTGATAGAAACTTACTTGAGGATAACATCAAAAATTAGAGCCGATACATTTGACTTAATAATGGTTTTAACATTATTTTCATTTGGTTGAATATTTTCTAACTCTTTACGAAAGTATGATGATCGATATTTTAATATGTTTAAATGTGCCGTAAATGATTTTTCCTTATTTCCAACCACTATGATTACATTGTAATCATCTTTATCTCTTAGTAGTTCAATAAAGTTTTGAGATAACTTGTCAAAAAATTTTAAAGACATTTTTTTTTGAGTTGGAAAAAAAGAACAAATTGGGAAACAATAGACTAATATTTAACATTTGTGTGATTATCTGTACGACAAATACAAATTTATTGAAACTTACACAATTTTCATTTTAACCATTTTAAACTTTTCATTTTCCTTTTTTAGTAATGCATTCAACAAAGATAATATTAAATCACAAATATCGACTTATTTTTAATTAAAAAATCGAGACTTCAAACTTTTCTTGTCCTTAGTTAAAATTAATTTTTTTTACAAAAATTTATGATTCAATTTCCAAAATTGATTTTAAAGCATTTTAAAATTTTCGTAATGATGCATCCTAACTTGATTTTTTAATAAATCGATTTTACTGATTTTACAACTCGACGATCCAAGGATTTGAGATAAAACTTTATCTTTAAACCTTGATTATTGGATAAAAAGATATTATAAATTATTTCATGAATCCATATAAATATATTATCTCGACGATTTTACCACCTCATAATATTTTTCAAATTACTTCATCAATTATTACAAATATTGATAAGTAAGAAGTAACATATAAAATTAACAATCTTCAATATGAATTTAACCTTATACAGTGATGGATTTGAACCTGATCAGAAAACAAATGTTGCTGAAATTAAAGATACCGACGCGATCCTAGGTTACAATCCTATTGGTCAGAATTCTGAAATAAATCGCTAAATCACGAAAATTCAATGTATAAACTGCAATATTTGTTATGAAGTTTTTTCAATTAAAAAAAAATTAAAAAAATTAAAAGAGAAAATACATTAATTTATTAACACACTTTATATTGTACCTTTTAATTATTTAAGTTCATGAATATTAAAAATAAAGCATGTAAAAAAAGATGAAATTTTCATTTTTTGTATTGTGAGGTGATGTGATGTTAATAGCTAATAAAAAATGTCTAAGTCTTATTATATATATTATATATGAGGGGAGGGAAATAGAGGAGTGAAAGAGAAAGAGGTTAACCATTATTATAATAGTTAAAAGTAAAAATTGTCAAAGATCAACCGAAGTAGGACCTGATGGTGAAATAAGATTAGTAAAAACTGAGAGTCGCGGAAATGGGCAATTCAAATTTTCAAATTATAATAGCCAATAGTAATAAATGTGGATTATATCTTAAACAACATGGCCACCAACATCCGATTAGTTCACGATTGGTTCAAAAGAGAAGAATGTGAGATTTCCAACTTATATTAAAAGTCAATATGTGATGGTGGGAAGATGATAATGAGTAGAGAAGAAATAGATCGATTATTCTTTCCTAAATATATTATTATTATCACAATTGGTGTATTTTTATTTTATTAAAATTTGCGAAAAAAATTATCCTAAGAGTATTCCAAATTTAGATTTATTATTATGGTTATTGTATTATTCCTTTCTTTTTCATTTTCTTTCCTATTTTAAAAATGGTCATTGAAAAATTTATCAAAAAAGTATTCTGTTAATCTATCGCCGCCTGTCCCGCTTTGAAGAAAAATCAAATTAAAAAAAAATTAATAAAGTAAAAAATAATTTTCAAATTACCAATAAATTATTATCAAATTATCTGGTGAGTTAAATAAAATCAAGTAAAAAAAAACTTTATAATTAGTCGTGGGAGTGAAAATTCTAACATTTTGCACGAAAGAACTCGTATATTTAAATTAAAAATATAATAATATATTTATAAAAATCAATATTTTTAATTATTTAAGATTTTCCAGTAATTTTAAATACTTCATAATTAACAATAGAAAATAGAAGTGTTGTTCTTATTGGTCTTTCGTAGCGGTTAAAATCACAGTGTCCAATATTATCTAAAGTGAAATCAGATTTTTTAGAACATAAGTAAAAATCTCCAAAACGTGGACCAACCCGATATTGAGACTTTTGGAGATATTAGCGAATGCAAATCCGGTAATTTTTATTCTTCTAAGAATAGAATTTTAAATATTACCATTTTTTAATGAGAAAATGAAACTATCCTTTGTTTCCACCCATTTACCATCAATATTAGAATTATCCCATGCTAAAGGATTATAACCTCCTAGAATTTCATCAGTCCCTTTCACTTTTGCTATCACAACTGTATTGGCGTGACCATGGCATATATTCTAAAATGTTTGTGGAGCAAACCCGTCTCTAGCTCCACTTAAAATTAATTCAAACTTATATGGAATATTTGTTGCTGAACAAGTAGTTGTTTTACGATCAATCCAACTAGAAATTTCTGCTGCATGTTCTTCAGAAATAATTGTTGAAAAATGTTCTTTAGGTTCCTTCGTACGAGGTTGAAACTTTGTAACCAAAATTGATCTTGCTGGTAAAATAATTGATTTTACTGGTCGGTCAGGAGCTGCCATGTTCTGATTAATATCTTTCCAAAGTTTCTTATCAAGAATCTTTTTATAAAGTGTAATTTTATCAAAAATTTCAGTAATTGAAAGGTGAAAATAACGAATAAGTGGTAAAGTGGTTTTTAATGTAATAAAATTTTCCTTGGACCATTCTTCAAGGTTTGTTGGGAGAGTAGGATTTTGAGAAATTCCCCCATTTGATTATATAATAATAAATAATAATAAATAACGATAAATAATAATTAATAATACCTCTTCTATGGCTTTTGAATAATAGCTCTCATAATTTCTCTGAAACTATAAAAAATATAATAAAAAATAAATAATTAAAAAATAAATTAATTCAATAAATAAATAAATATATAAATTAAATACTGTACTCATATAAATGTTTTACATCGCAAGTTTCCCTTTTCGAGCTTGATAATTATTTTCAAAATTTCCAATTGATCGAAACTTAACATTTAACCCGTAAATAGATCCATTGATCGAAATTTACCATATATCCCGTGGATAGATCCATTGAAATTCTTGAATTTATCGAGTTAGTTTTCATCTGATTCATAACCATCATCTCATCATTACCATTACTATTGTTCTTATTATTATTCAAGTTATTCTCTCGATTTTTGATGATCTCTTAATGCTTCGAAAAGTTCTTTGGGATTACTCTTATTAGCAAATAAACGAAATATTCTTTTATCTATCTCACCTTGCGGAGTGTAATGATGAAGTTGAATTGCGCATTCTTCAAATGATTTACGTAGTGGGGCCTATGTATATTATGCGTGGGAATGCAGGTGTGAAATAATTAAAAGAATTAAAATAATAATAATAATTAAAATAATTAAAATAATTTAAATAATAATAATAATTAAAATAATTAGATAATAATAATAATTAAAATAATTAAAATAATTTAAACAATAATAATTAAAATAATTAAAATAATTTAAATCATAATAATATTAAAATAATTAAAATAATAATAATTAAAGATTCCATACCACAATTCGGACAATTTCATCATATTTATCAGTAGTCAATAAATAGTGATTTATAAACAATAATTTATTATAATAAATTATTGCATAAATAATAAGTATCAAAACCAGTAAAGCCTGAAGAACTCAGGTCAGAATCGAAAAGCTACAAGAAATAAATTAATAAAGTAAATAAATAAATATAAATAAATTAAATTAAATTAAATTAATAATAAATTAAATAAATAAATTAAATTAATTAAATAAATAAATAAAATAAATAAATTAAATTAAAATAAATAAAAATGAATTAACTAAATAAAAATAAAATAAAATAAATAAATTAAATTAAATTAAATTGAATTATCTCGATTGATATTCACTATACAACACGTTTGATATTTTAATAATAAAATAAATATAATAATATTTAATAATTAAAAATTATAATACCTCTTGTAATGAATTATGAATAGAAAAAAGTTTATCACGAGCATTATAACTTAATTCATAACTCATCGAAGCAATATGTGGTATTATCGTACCGAAAATATTTAATGAACTATTCATTTATCATGATTATAAATAAATAAAAAAATAGAATACAAAATTTAAATCATTCATTATTATTATTATTAAAAAAAGAAACGAGAAAGAGAAAAAGTAAAAGAAATCTTGTTTCATTACAATATTTATTGTTCGGAAATTAAACAATAAGTTGAAAAATAGACAACCTTCAGGTATTCTTGAAATATTAAAAAAAAACCAAATTTATGAATTATTTCCATATTATATAATTGTTTTAATTTCCAATAAATTTAAAATTCATCATTAAAAAAATAGTCTAAATACTACAATATTGGTCGCCTTTTTCTTACAAGTGTAATTCTGTATGAGGAATATTCAACTAAGCGAGCAAAGAACCAGAATTATTTGTTATTCTTTAATTTTGCAAAAAATAATTTACATTATAAAATAATATTTACCTTTGTAAAATCAAATATAAAAAAATATCTCTTTTCATTTTAATGAATCAAGTCAACCGATGGACAATCCTTTTTCATAGGCACGGACAAAATTATTGATATTTTTCTTACAATCATCAAATCAAATTGATATTGAGCTGATAAATTACACTTGTCAAAATTAAATAAGCTGAAATATTGAAGCCCTTATTTAATAATTCCAATGAATGATAATTTTTTGAAATGTCACTAAAGTATTTTAGTCACATGCTCCGACTATTTTTCACCCCAAACAGGGGTTGGGTTGTGTATTTATCACCATGTGTCACACCCTTCGAATACCATTTTTGTGAAGTAACGTAATGCATATAATATATCTACCCCAGTATCACCAACAGATTTTTCACCTCCATGTGATATTTCTAATTTTGCTGAATTTATAAGTTGGCGGGTGATTACGTGTTGTCTTTACAGGGTGATGAATGTTGGGTGACGAATATGTTTTCCACATGTAAAAAAATTCTAAATCCCTAGGATATTTAATAAAAATTGATATTCGAAGGGTGTGACACATGGTGATAAATACGCTACCCTGATAAACCATAACCCTAACCCCTGCGTAGGGGTGAATACTGGGGTAGATCATATAATATGCACTGTTCACGTGATATATAGAATATGAACACCACGTGCTCATCGAATAATTAGCGCGCACGTTACTGTATAAAAAAATAGCAAAGGCATCGTTTTTGATACATCTATGGTTATTTTTTGATACCACCCTAAAATTAATTATATATTTATTAATACAAAATGGGGGTATATCAAAAAAATAACCACAGTGTATCAAAAATGATACTTTTGCAAAAAATAACCTTAGGTATATCAAAAAAATAACCATAGCCAATCAAATTCAAGAAAAATTAAAATTGGGTGATCAAAATATTTCACATGATTTCCAAGTGTCTAAAATTTTAAATTTCGATGTTAATGAATGTTTCCAGAAAAGTATTTGTTTGTGAAATGTAATTAATTAAATAAATAAATACAGAAATGCATACTCGAATTCAAAAACTTTTCTAAAAAAAGTCGAAATTTTTTTACATTATTTTTTTTAAAAAAAATGCATCTCCCATTTAATTTATTTAAATTTATTTTTTGCACTTTATTATTTATTAATTCAATTTTATGTTATGACCCACCTAAAAGATATTTACATAGTAGTGTAATAATCGACGATAGACTCTTAATATTTAGTGGAGCCATAAATTCATCCACTTATACGTTTGAATTATTTTATTTGGATTTGTCAAAGTCATTTGATAATAATAAACTAACATGGACTTTAATTCCTAAAGGAAGTCTTCCTGTATATACATGGCGGGCAACTGCTGTCTTAAGTTTGGATAATTCTACAATTTATCTATATGGAGGGTACATGAGAAATAAAAATACATATGACTATGATTTCTCAAATTTAGTCTACACGTATAATTATCCTACTTCTACATGGTCTACGCCAAAACTTAGTGGTGATACAGTTCCTGCTAGACAGAATATAAAAGGAGTAATTGATAATTCGGGAATAATATATATATTCGGTGGATATAATATCACTAATATAACATACAATTCAGGATATCTTTATAATGACATGAGCATATTAAATACTGTTTCAAATACTTGGACAACTTTAAGCATATCTGGAGATCTTCCTACTATATGTAGCGAATATACCGCTGATATTCTGCCAAGTGGAATTATTGTTTATATTGGCGGATTAGAAAAAGTCAGTTATTATGCTGATAATTTTACTCTTGTAAATATGAACAAAGTAAGCAATTCGAATATTATTTAAAAAGCTATTTTTAAATTATTTTATTCTAATTATTTTAATATAACATATAATTCTTTTTGTTCTCAAATAGATTAAACTCTTTGATACAAATGAATATGAATGGTCACAGATGGTATATATTTTTGATGTTAATTTATAAAATAATGTAATGTAATATAATAACTTATTGGTGTCGCACTTAATTCTAAGAATGCCACAGGTGATGAAATTGACTCAAGGATATATTTTACTTCTGTATTAAGTAAGTATTTAAATTAATTAATTCGCTATTTCTAAAACATAAAAATATATAATAAAATAATTTTTTTAATAGCACCGGATGGATATATTATTATATTTGGAGGTTCTACATATACTGCCACTGATGCTGATCTTTCTAGTGTTAATCCTAAGCTTGCTATATTAAACACAAACAAAAATCCTTTCGAATGGTCCATTCCATCTGATTCTAAAGTAAATTCTCCACCGTCTATTTATGGACACACCGCAAATTTATATAATGATTTTATGATAATTACATTTGGTAAATAGATTTTAATATTTTCAGTTAACATTTTTCAATTATATTAATGACGTTTCATATTTTTTTAGGATTTAACCTGGATACTCAATTGTTTTCTTCTTCTGGTCAAGTTTACCTTTATAATATAAAAAGTAATAAATGGGTTACAACCTTCGACCCTTCACCTTCACCTAAACCTAAACCTTCAACTACTTCTACCCATAATCCTAATATATCTTCTCCACCTTTAAAAAAGTCATCAAAAGCTTTGGCTATTGGGCTTGGGACAGCAATTTGTGTACCGGTTTTGATTTCTCTTATTTTTGTTGCAATTTTGTTTATCGTAGACGAGCAGATCAACCGAGGCAACATCCAGATATTCTTCAAATACCTGGCAGCAATCAAAATGAATTATATTAAACTTAAATTTATCTTTTTGTGAATTATTTCTATAATATTTTATTTTATGTAAATGTATTACTTTCTAATAAATTTATAATTTGAAATATTTCATCAAACTTTATAAGTAGAAAAAAAAATCAAATACTACGATGTTGATTGTCATTTTCTCAGGAATTTTCGACAGTGAAATTAAAAGTCGTAAATGGGGAAAATTACTTATAAAATTTTTTCTTGATTTAATAAAGTAACTAATGAAGTTAAATCTTTGGTAAAAATTTTAATCTTTATCAATTTACATAAAAATATTCATAATTTGCGCGCGAACTAATAAAATTTATAAGCATAATTTGACTCACTATATGTAATGAATTTAAATATAATAAAGAACATTTAGAATTTCAAGGATAATATTCATTTTTTTGTAAACTCTTTATATTCAAAATAATTTTTTAACCAGCAGCTATAGTAAGTAAGAAAAAAGATAATCATCGAACAAGTATTGTACTCATAATTTACAAAAAAAAAAGCCTTTAAAATTTTGACAAGTTGCCTCAAACCCTCTTAATAGTAAAAATGATTACAATGTAATAATTAGATTTGAAATAAAGAAACGTCATTCGAATATCTTAAGGGGCTAACAAGTTTGGAACTCTTCTCATTTATACTAATAGTTTTTGATTGAGTCTCTTATTTATTATTCTATTTTAGCAAAAAACAATTTTATCGAATTAGAAAGGGTTTGCAATAATGTTGTTTCCAAACACCCAATCACATTTTTGTCAGGAAAACTTGTTTATAAAAATATAAATGTTCATGATTCAAAATTATATTTTTAAGAAGAAATTATTTATTAATTTTATGAATTTATGAATTTTATGAATTTTATTACTTTTATTTCAGTAATAAAAATCAATTATTTTCGTAATTAAAAAAATAAAACAATTTAATTCAATGAAATTAATGATTAGTAATTTTATATAAACCTTGATGTGTACGTACAAACAAAGAATTTTAGTTGCCATTTTAGGAAATCATATTTTCATAATATTTATGATTTATTTTGGAGCTGGTTCCAAAAAAGAAATCCAAATAAAATAAGAATAAGGCTTGTGGCGTGGAATGATTATGTTGTACTAGAAGTTTGATTGGATCCTCCTTTTGTTTGATGCCTCTGCTGAAATTATTAAAGATTTTTTATCAATTTGTGTGATCAAAAATTATTTTTAGAACTCAAAAGTTACTGGAACTGATGAAATACTTGGATATAATTAGAATTGACTGTCGTAATTTTCTTTAACAGAGTATTAATAGGATAGAATTAATTACAACAGGAAACTCTAGTTATAATCTATAATACAAACTAAAAACACTAAATAGAAACAAAAATTTAATTTTCAGCCGAGCTAAAAATAAAATTACATTATGGTTCTGATTATCAAATTACTTGTATGAGAAGAGAATAAATAAATGATGAAGAATTAAGTATAAAATAAAAGATTATTAGTTGGGTAACATTTAACATTCATTAATAATAAATCAGCAGCTTTTTGAGAAAATTTAGGAAAAAGGTAATGATCTTGTTCTTTTTTATAAAAAAAAAAAATAAATTTCAAATTTTCTTTGATTCGAAGGGTCCATAACTATAGTGTCAAGTCGATGTATCGTTGTAAGATGCATTAATATAACTGACATTCGTTGTAAAATTAATTTCATTTGAATAAAATTTCAAAAAAATTAAGAAAAATAAATATCTTACCTATTTATTTTTGAAGATCTTATTACGAAATCCCAAGTATTAAAAAGATATCAAATAACAAAGATCTTATCACGGGAATCTGTTATTATTAATCCTGATATTAAGAATCCATTATCAATTCCTTTAATAAATTTGTGAACCTTCCCATCCCTAAGAAATTGGGTTGGAATATAATAAATACAAAAGAATCTACCTTATTTATCTGAAATTTAAATCCGAGATATAAGAAACATTATTCTGATGTATTTTTTTATCATTTTTTAATACTTTATTTCTATGCATAATCCAAATTTGGTCCGGAAGTGACTTGATCTGATACACAAGTTTCTCTGCTCTTCATATCTTTTGACTTTGATCTCTAATATAAAAAATACAGATTTTATTAATAATAAAAAAAAGTGTAAAAGCCTGTATACTAAATAAAATGAAAAATAAATAAATAAATTTAATTATTAAAAAACCAGCGATCTACTATATAAACATAAACCTCACAATATGAAAATTAATTGCTATTTACAGCAGAATTCAATTAGTAAACTCTTACCAGACAGTAATTCTATCAATCGAGTGACATTTTATGCTTCATTATTATTATTTATTTTTAAAAAAAGAGATAAGAAATAGAAAATCACAAATAAACATTAAATAAACATTGATATACCTAAATCCTCATTTAAAGTCCTCTTGGGTCTGCAGTTTTGTTCTTCTTGAACAGAAACAGCAACTGATGATAATAACTTTATTGGATTATCAGCATCATTTCTTCCAATAATTTCATCTTTTACATCACCACTTGCAACAAACGTGTGAAGTAGGTGTAGAGTAGCAAAAGGCTAATAGATCACTGGCCAATTAATAAATATTGAATTGAATGATTGTTTTTCAATATTTTCCGCATTTCACATTTCCAAATTCTGTTTAGTTAAAGTTCACGGGACAGGGCTCATGTTGTTGTCTTGTCTAATTTGGAATCGATTTACATGTGATTTAATATAGTAATATGGACTTGTTTTATTAAATAAAAATCCTGCACTTTTGAGAAACAATTACATCAGATCAAAGAATACAAAAAAATGAATTGTTCAAACCTTTATGAATATTTACTTTAAAGAATTATTCATGTGCGCAACATTGTATATTTGTACTGTTAATTATTATATAATTGTTCAAACTCCAAAAAATGATATATCTACCTCATATTTTGTAAAATTCTACACATTGCTCAATAGTAAAAACATCTATATCATCACACATTGAGTTTCAACATTTTGTGTATATATGTAATATAAGCAAGTAAATAAAATAAATTATTCTATATTGGCATACTAAGTTTTTTTTTCAAGATTATCTAAAAATAATAAAAATTTTTATTATTAAACAGTAGGTAAATAAAATTATAAAATTGGGTAAATCAAAAAGCATTTTTGATTGAGTGTATTATGTCACTTTTAAAATTTAAAATTTAATTATTTTAATATTCATATTGTCACAGGAGTGCAGAGTATTTCAAACAATTTCTCAAATCAGTCTCTCAGTTTGCATCACACAAACAAATAATAATACACTCTATCTGCCAGTAGGTCAAGCAATCAATCGATCTAAACTTGCCTATCTCGAAACAGATAATAAATATATAATAAATAATAATAATAATCAAATAATAATCAAATTAATCATGAAGGCACAGTGAGTAAGGTGGAGTAAAAGTAGTAACGCAGTATCAAACAATATTTAATAATATTTCGCAATATTACGACACAAAATATAAGTTTATTAAAATATAAAATATAAAGTTTTAAAAGCAAAGTATCATTTAACAACAGAAATATTACAGTGTGATGTATCTTTCCTGTTCCTGAATGAAGTTTACTTTTCTATATAATATTTATTAAAGAGTTTCGAACTATTCTGAATTATTTCTAATTAATTATATTCTATTTAACATTGAACTGTATCTAACTTATAATTATTCCTAACTAACTTACTCGCGACAACAGTTGTATTTATACTTTCTCTTTTGTTTACACTTCATCTTTGTACCTCATACTTCATCCTTTGTGCGTCATCCTTCATCCTTGCATGATATCCTTCATCCTTGTACGATATCCTTCATCCTCGCACAACATTATTCATCCTTCATCCTCGTACAAGGATGACAATCACCTGAAAGTTCATCTAGTGTCACAAAATGTTATCCCCCGTGACATTTCACCTGATTACCAATTTACTTCGCCACAATATGTAATAGTCTAATGGACAATAGACTAATAATGATTACTATTCTGATAATATTCATAATTAGAATTATTACTATGCGATTTTATCACTTTTTTTCTTCATACCTTTCTAAAATAAATTCACACAAGCAACATGATTATGTATTTTTGATCATTCCACCTAGTGAAATAATTAATTATCCAATCTAAATTGTTTGAAATAATGATCAATTAACTTGATATCTTTGTTTTGGTAATCATTATTATCTGTTTTTTTTTTTAATCAAAAATTCTAATAAACAATCATTTATATTGTCTCTATCATTTTTTATATTGATTTTAATACTTTTTATGAAATACAGTAGCGAACAGATGATTTTTTAATTGATAAAATCTAAAATGACTCCAACACTATTCAACTCTGAAGAAAATTTGATAAATAATCTTAATTATTACCTTACTCTATATGTCAATGTGATAGAAAACAACCATTTTAATAAAACTTCCAAGATATATATGATATATATAAAGCTTAATAAATATAATAAATAAAATATGATTTTATTATGTTGTGTTTTTACATATTGTATTTAAATTATTGATATTGTTAATCTTATTATATAATTTATGCATAAGTTTATACTCAAGTATTCAATTTATAAAATAATAAGCATAAAAAAAATTAAATATAAAAACCTTTGAATTTCCCAGTTCTCAAAAATTTTAAAAATTTATCCAAAAATCAAGAATGAAAAGAAAAGCCTCAGAAATCTCAAGTCCAAGTCCTGCTCCAGTTAGGAGATCCGCCAGGATCGCAGCAAGAGGTAACAATAATATTATTGTTGTTTCTTTTATTTATCTCTAAAAAAAAAACAAAACTTATCAATTATTAAAGAAATAACATCGTTCTTTTTTTTTTTTTATTTTTTGCAAAAATATACTTTTATTATTAACTAGCTTTTTGCCTGTGGCTTCGCCACGGGATTTATTTTTATCTATTTTTTTGTCAGTATCTGTTTCATTTATTTATAGGCTTAAATGTTTATGTGAAATATGTTAATATTTTTTTTGTTATTTCGTTATTTTGTATAACAATTTGTATATTTGTTTTGGTATTAATTTGTAATTGCGATCTGTCAGTGGGAATTTTTTTCGCTCCAAAAAAAATTAAAAAGTTAAATAGTTACGCCAATTAAAAAGTTAAATATTATCATGAACGATCTGCACATTTCGTTTCGTTACGCCAATTTCTATCTTTTGTAAATCCTTTGATGTAGGAAAATTTTATTATGCCAAGGACCACTTTCCACTTGCCAAAGTTATTTTCAGGTTACTTTGTCAAGAAGTCGGTGCAAAAGATTCATCAAGATGTAAATGCCATTAATTTCTGTGTGAGAAATATGATCGATCATGCCGATCAATCATCAGATTTAAATAATTTTCGGCATTTTCGGTATTTTCGGTATTTTCGGCATTAGCAAGCCGGCCCTAGACAAAATATGTTAAAAGAATCAAGATACAGCCAATCAAAAACGTTAAAGCGTACACTTCTGTTTTAAATAATATAGATAATAAAAAAATTTATTATTATTTTTTTTAAATAATAGCTGCTGCACAACCAACACCAACACCAACACCAACTGTAGTAGGTCGTCCACCCAAGAGGGGGCGTGGGCGACCTAGAAAAAATATTAGTGTACAAGGTAAATCATATGTGTTAATAAAATTTTTGAATTTTGAATAAATCTAAATTAATTTTTACTAATTATTATTTTGAATAAATTTCATTAATTATAACAAGACAATGGGCAACAACAACAACAACAACAACAGCAACAAATTCAACAACAACAATTAATTCAGCAACAACAACAACAAATTCAACAACTACAACAACAATTACAGCAACAACAACAGCAACAACAACAGCAACAACAACAATTTGAAAGAATTAGAAGACAGAATGATGATGTGCAACAACAATATAATCAATTGGTGGCTCAAGAAGAAGATCCAAATCATCCTCATCCTCATCGTCATCATCGATCATTACATTTGCAACTTGCCCAATTGCAGAATGCATATGACTTATTGCAACAACAAACCAATAATACTGGAAACATTAATAACAATAACAATTTGGAGATCAATATTTTCAAAGCACATTTCTAAAGAATGATGATGATGACGATGATGATGATGATGATGGCTGTTGTTGTTGCTGAAAAGCATTTATATGTAAATTTAATTTATAAATTTTCTTTGTATTTATTTTAATTTTATTTTTTGTACATATTTTCTTTCGTGTAAATATCTTTTAAATCCTTCTTTTGTATATATTTCATTTTTTTTTTAAATTTCTTTTTTGTATATATATTATCTTTTTTTAAATTTCTTTTTTGCTTTCCTATAAATATTTTTTTAAATTTTCTTTTTGTATATATTTTATTTTTAAAAATTTTATTTCTTGTAAATATTTACTTTCTTGTAAATATCTTTTAAAATCTTCTTTTTGTATATATTTCATTTTTTTAAAAAAATTTTATTTCTTGTAAATATTTACTTGTAAATATCTTTTGAAATCTTTCTGTATATATTTCATTTTTTTAAAAAAATTTTCTTCTTTCTTTCTTATAAATATCTTTAAAATTTCTTTTTGTACATATTATATTTTAATTTTTTTAAATTTTTTTTATTTATTTATTAAATTTACATATAAATGTTTTAAATTTTCTTTCAAATTTTTGCTTAAATTTTATTTTTCATTTTTTTAAATTTTATTTTTTTATTCTTTTCAATTTTCTTTTTTTATTTTTTTAAATTTTCTTTTTCTACTCATTAATTATCTTTTTAAATTTTCTTTTTTTTTATTTTTTTTTATAACATAAATATCCTTTCTTGTATATATTTTATTTTTTTAATTTCTTTTGCTTTCATATTAATAAATTTATATTGATTTTCTAATTAAAAATTCAAAATGAAAAGATGATAAAATTCATTCAATTTATTTCTTTATTGTGAAATTTATTAATAATAAATTATGTCAAGAAAAATTCCGGTTAAATAAATTTTGAGGAAGGGCAATGTAATGTTTAATTCAATTAATCCATTAACTATGGTTGCTTTTATTACAAAGAATTTTTCAAATTATATCTGAAATTCATATTTCATTTTTAATTATCGCGAAATTAACTAAAATGAATAATCTAAGAATATTATGTATTATAATGCATTCATAATTAAGTTTTCAAAAAAATATATAATAAATTTAAAATGGTTATGCGCATTCATTATTTATCATAAAAATTATAATCTATCATTAAAATTACAAATAAACTTTTTTTAATTAAAGTTTTATATTATGTATTTCTTAAAATAGGTTTTTTTTTTCAATTAAATACATAATAATAACAAATTATTTTTTCTTGATAGAAATTTTTTTTCATTTGCAATAAATATGTAAATGATAATCTAACACAATAAATTTAAACAAAAGTAAATTTACAATTAATTTGTTGTTGTTAAGAAACAATTCTGTAATATCGTATCGTCATTTTCTAGATTAAAATCTTTCAAAAGCTGTTTAATTTCTCAAGGACTGATTCATTGTTAGTTAAAGATTATCATTGACTCTTCAATCTTGTAAACATGTAATACTATTATTGGAATTATTATCTTTATCTAAATATTTTCATTAGATTTTAATAATTAATAATTAATAAGAATATGAGTTATAGATAATAATTGTACCTTCGAAATATTTCAATAAATACAAAGTTAGTAAAAATATTTGGTGTTTACTATGAATAGATAAAATTTATTTTCTTGATCGTTTAAAGAGATCTTCTAAAAAATTAAGAGGTAGTATAGCTGATGGTATTTTGATTCGTATTAGAAGATTCTTTTCTTTAACACATTAATGATTTTTTCATAATTTTTCTAGTAAATTTTGAAACATTTTTGATGAAATGGTTTCATCTGCAGAATTATTTTCAATTGTTCATCAACTCATTATTTCTTTCAGTAAGTGAATATTGTTTTTGTTTTCATTTTTAGGAATAAATTATGATACAAGTATTTTTAATAAATTTAATTATGTTTACATGCAAATATTGTATAAAAGAATAAAAAAAGGAAGAAGAGAGAATGAACGAAAAATAAATAAATGGAAAGGTAAAAGAATTAAAGTGTATAAAATAATTATTTATATATTTAAGTAGACTTATTATTAAAAAATAGACTTTTTATTATTAATTACATAATTCATTTCCGCCATTCCATTTTTTTTTACAAATATTAATATTTATCTAAGTTCGTAGTTTTAAATAATATAAATTTTATTTTTTATTACATAATCATTTGCATATTATATCTCTTTTTACGAATATTTATTTAATGAAATAGAAATAATATCTAATAAAGTCATTTACTCAATTATGCCTCTTTATAAACAAAAGAAGGTTGTTATTTTTAATTATAAAAAAAATATATCAAATGGAATAATTAGTTTCTATATCCCCAAAAATCCAACATCGTAAAATTGAAAAGAACAAAAATATAAACTATCTTTGATGAAAGTGGATCCAGTAATTTAATTCTAATAGTGAAGTTTTAAGTTCTTCATCAATTATGAATCAGAATTACCTTTCAATAAAATTAAATAAAGATGAAAAGAAAAATAACAAAGATGAACATATAAATATATCTTTGGACAAGATTTATTATTAAACAAAGACGGTGAAAATATATCATTGAATAAAAGTGAAGAATATTTGCCTTTAGATTCTTAGATTATGCTGAATATGGTGAAAATGATAGAGACTTGTTTTTTTAGATTACGATGAAGATTCATCTTCTGATGAAAAAATAATGATAATCTATCTTTAGATAACAACGATGATGAAAATTCAATTTTAGATAAAAACAAGAAGTGCCTATTAATTCTTTTGGACGATACAGTCAGCCGTGTAAATTTTCCTAAATAAAAAGAGGATTTATGCTTCACCGTTCTGACGTTATTTTTTTTTTTAAAAAAAATTCCAAGTATTGATTGAGGATTTAAACAAAGATTCAAGGTTAGAGACATTAATTAGTTAGAATTTATAGTTAATATTGCATATTTTACAATTTACAATTCATAAATACTAATCATTTCACATGCATTTAATAATATTGACAAATTATCATAAAACTTTATTGAAATTCTTAATAACAAAGATTAGAATGTTATCATCAAAATTGTACTATTAATACGTACAAATTTCCCAACCCTGTGCATATGATTTGAAAATCGAGATCGGAGTTATGCTTTTGTGTTACCAATAATATTTTAAAATATTTGTTAATATATTTATGGAGCTAAAAAGGTTGAAACATTTATTTTTGATCTGGTTTCTATGTTTTCCAAATTAACAATTCCTTTATAAAACTTTATGAAAGTTAAATAGTTTATTGCCTCTAAAAAATATCAACCGTGATAGAGATTATCACAGGAAATTAGAATCTAAGATATGAATCAATTGTGCTTAACCTAATCATTAATAAAATTCTACTGTTGTTCATGTATTGACCTAATCCTAAATTTTAACAAAAATATTTAAGATTTATTTCAAAGTGCATATTATAGACAAAAATTGAATTCTGAAAGTACACTTTTTTATAAATTTACTTTTTAAAAATTTATAGTCAAGAAAGAATATTTGATAAATATTTTATCAATATAAATAAATCAATTGTTTATACAGTATCATGTAATAATAATCTAAAAAAAGAGTATTCGATCAATTACTATTTCTAATAATCCATTGGTATTTGTATTCCCACTTTCACTTGCTTTATTTAACCAGTATATAGCTTTTGTAATATTGTCACAGGAGTGCAGAGTATTTCAAACAATTTCTCAAATCAGTCTCACAGTTTGCATCACACAAACAAATAATAATACGCTCTATCTGCCAGTAGGTCACAGCTAATACAATTGATTTAACTGGCCTATCTCGAAACAGATAATAAATATATAATAAATAATAATAATAATCAAATAATAATCAAATTAATCATGAAGGCACAGTGAGTAAGGTGGAATAAAAGTAGTAACGCAGTATCAAACAATATTTAATAATATTATTAAAATATAAAATATGAGTTTTTAGAAGTAAAGTATTATTCAACGATAGGAATATTGTTATGTATTTATTTTTCTGTTAATAATTATTAAAGAATTTTGAATTATTCTGAATTATTTCTAATTAATTAATTAACTGTCGATAAAACTCTAACTGAACTAACTTCACTCCCAACTACAGTCGTATTTATACTTTCTCTTTTGTTTACACTTCATCCTTCATCTTTGTACTTCATCCTTCATCCTTTGTGCATCATCCTTCATCCTNAAGTGCATATTATAGACAAAAATTGAATTCTGAAAGTACACTTTTTTATAAATTTACTTTTTAAAAATTTATAGTCAAGAAAGAATATTTGATAAATATTTTATCAATATAAATAAATCAATTGTTTATACAGTATCATGTAATAATAATCTAAAAAAAGAGTATTCGATCAATTACTATTTCTAATAATCCATTGGTATTTGTATTCCCACTTTCACTTGCTTTATTTAACCAGTATATAGCTTTTGTAATATTGTCACAGGAGTGCAGAGTATTTCAAACAATTTCTCAAATCAGTCTCACAGTTTGCATCACACAAACAAATAATAATACGCTCTATCTGCCAGTAGGTCACAGCTAATACAATTGATTTAACTGGCCTATCTCGAAACAGATAATAAATATATAATAAATAATAATAATAATCAAATAATAATCAAATTAATCATGAAGGCACAGTGAGTAAGGTGGAATAAAAGTAGTAACGCAGTATCAAACAATATTTAATAATATTATTAAAATATAAAATATGAGTTTTTAGAAGTAAAGTATTATTCAACGATAGGAATATTGTTATGTATTTATTTTTCTGTTAATAATTATTAAAGAATTTTGAATTATTCTGAATTATTTCTAATTAATTAATTAACTGTCGATAAAACTCTAACTGAACTAACTTCACTCCCAACTACAGTCGTATTTATACTTTCTCTTTTGTTTACACTTCATCCTTCATCTTTGTACTTCATCCTTCATCCTTTGTGCATCATCCTTCATCCTTTGTACTTCATCCTTCATCCTTTGTGCATCATCCTTCATCCTCTGTACTTCATCCTTCATCCTTCATACTTCATCCTCGTACGGCATATTACGGATGGCTACACATATTATCATCTAGTGACACAAATTATCATCTCCCGTGACATTTCACCTGATTACCGGTTTGTTATATTGAGGGTGCACGAACTCCACATGAGATGTGCACGGGATTTCGAAATGTTGTGAAGGTCATGGGAGATGACATTAAGATGACAGTGTAACCGGATAAGTGTGTTACCATCTAGATGACAGATTATTCATCTTTGTACGAAGTATTTCATCCTTGTGTGTCATCTTTAAAAATAGAAAAGAACGTGTTTAGACGTGACAACACAGGATGAAGGAAAATAAGTTCGAAAGTGTATAAAATAGATTGGTAATTTAGGATGTGAAAAGGATCAGCTCATTTTTACAATTTTTATAATTTTTAATTTTCTTTTGGTACATTTCGAATAATTACAAAAATCTTTCACCTAATTTGTAATAAAATAATAAATAATCTTTTGGTTCGCAGTTTATAATAAAAATAAAATAATAAAGATAGAAACATATTGTTTTGATTTAGCAGCAGAGATAAGACACGCCAAAGCAGTGATATATTTTTGTTGTTACATCCTTGCAATAAGTTTAAAAGTTTCGATATACACCGTAATAATTTGATACGTTTTTAATATTTTTATTTCGTGATAACGGTAATATTGGTGAGAAACGGTTAACAGCCCGTAATACCTCTATTACTAATTTTGTAATTTCTCGAATAAAGTTACCGAATAAAGTCTGAAGCTAAGATTCGGAAGTTTGCGTAGTGAGCTGTAAAAAGATACTTTTACTCCACTTACTCACGTACCTTCAGATCGCACCTGTGTGTACTGTGATAAGAGTTTATTTTATATATCTATTCGTTGCGAGTAGGCAAGTGACTGCTTGATCCTACTGGCGGATAGTGGGTGTTACGAAATATTGCGTACAAGAGTACGTTGAGTTAGTACGAAAAGGGGTGTGACGAGAGTTCGATTTAGTGGGACTGATTGACGTAACTTTACTCTTTGTTCTGGGCAGACCGCCACAATATTTATGAAGTTACTGTCGATCTTGAAAAGATTGAAATATCTATTGAAATATCTTTTATTTTTGATCTTTTAATGACTGCAAATCAATTTCAACTGGTTAAAAGGCTTCAGACTTTTTTTATTNTTTATTTCGTGATAACGGTAATATTGGTGAGAAACGGTTAACAGCCCGTAATACCTCTATTACTAATTTTGTAATTTCTCGAATAAAGTTACCGAATAAAGTCTGAAGCTAAGATTCGGAAGTTTGCGTAGTGAGCTGTAAAAAGATACTTTTACTCCACTTACTCACGTACCTTCAGATCGCACCTGTGTGTACTGTGATAAGAGTTTATTTTATATATCTATTCGTTGCGAGTAGGCAAGTGACTGCTTGATCCTACTGGCGGATAGTGGGTGTTACGAAATATTGCGTACAAGAGTACGTTGAGTTAGTACGAAAAGGGGTGTGACGAGAGTTCGATTTAGTGGGACTGATTGACGTAACTTTACTCTTTGTTCTGGGCAGACCGCCACAATATTTATGAAGTTACTGTCGATCTTGAAAAGATTGAAATATCTATTGAAATATCTTTTATTTTTGATCTTTTAATGACTGCAAATCAATTTCAACTGGTTAAAAGGCTTCAGACTTTTTTTATTGAAAATCATTCTCTTTGGTTAAAATTAAAATTTTTCCGAAATTTATCTTTCAAGTTTTCGAACTCATTTTAAAGCTCTTCAAAATTATTGCAATGATATAATCACAAAACACCTTCCAGTAGTTTTTGTAGCCATCATTCAATTTGCAATTTGAAGATTCAGAAATTTGGGATTGCATAATTCGCAATTCAATTGGGAATTGCTCAAATTTTACTTTAAATTTCGATGATTGGATAGAGAATAATTTTCAAATTTTAAAAAAATACCTTACAACGATGTTTACTCCATAATCAATTTTCAATGGAAACATTATGAAAAAGTATCCCCGTATCAAAAAATTCTTGATAAATCGTTATGGACTGATATTTTAAATTTTATGACTTGTGGATATACTTTTCATATTACATCATCATCAATTATTACAAACGAGCATAAAGCTGAAATCGTATCATGGATTGATAGGAAAGAAGCATATGAAGATAAAAATAATCCATATGAATTCATCTTAGAAGCGGGATTGGATTTTAAGAAGTATTTTTGGAATTTGCACTCAAAAAACAAATGTTGTTAAAAAAAGTTAAGGATGCAGATGAAATTATTGATGGTTACGATCCTATTTGTTGGGATTTTAGTCATCGTCAATGGACTTATATATGGCTAGAAATCGATCATTCCACAATAATTCTAACTAATTAGAAAAAATTTTCAATAAATGATTATGCGGTTTCGAACTAAATTTTTCTACATACTTCATGTAAAACTATTGTAATAAAAGAATATTCATATTGTATCTTTTATCATTTAGTATTATTGTATAATTTAAAACATAGTATTAATCGCATTATGTCACTCAGGCAAATATAATTATTCATATTTCAATTTTTAACAAGTTCGCGAATTTTAAAAACGAAGCATATTGATTATAGAAAAAAATTTTTTTTCAAAATTTTAATTATAAATTCTCATTTAGATCACTTTTTTTTAAACTAACGGAGTCTAGCCGGAACCATACTACATTGAAGAAGTAAATTTCTTGAGTTCCCAAATTAAGAGTTTATATGCTTTAACATTTATGGTTGCTGTTTTTATTCCGCGCTACATAAGTGCACAGTTAAAACAATATCTCAAAATTTTTATATTTTATTACATTAGAATGTTCCGTGATTTATCTTTATTTTCAATCACAGTGATTACATTTTAATAAACTTTATCATTTAGGAGTTGATAAAATTTTAAGATAACTTGTCAAAAATTTAAAGACATTTTTTTCTTATTATAAATGTTTGAGTCGGAAAAGACAAAATGGAATTTATGTGATTGTTTCCTTATTCGGATTTTATTATGCCATAAAAAATCAAATAATTAAACTATCAGAATATTTATCAAGAGGGTGGAGTTTTAACTTCAGAATACAATAAAATCGATGCGGAGAGAAATAATACAAGGGAAAACCAACCTCTTTTACACTAAAGAATGATAAATCTATTTATTCATAAATTTAAATCGAAAAAAAATCTAAACATATAAAAATCAATACAATAATTGCAAAAACAAATATTTAATTATTTAAGAATTTCTACCAATTTAAAAACTTCATAATCAACAATAGAAAAGCGACCTGATGGTGATCTTATGGGTTTTTCATAAAACTTAGCATTATCACAGTAATTCACATTATCCAAAGTGAAATCTGATTTTTCACTAAATAAGTAAAAATCTCCAAAATTAGGACCATACTTTTTTTGAAAACCACCGGAAAAGAATATATTTAGGGCATTTTTTACTCTGCTAAGAAATGAATTTTGAATATCACCATTTTTTAATGAGAAAATGAAGCTATCTTTTATTTCTCTCAGAGTAAAGATATTCCATGCATTATTATAAGTATAAGTATTATCCCATGTTAAAGGATTATAACCTCCAAGTACTTCATCAGTCCCTTTAACTTTTACTATCACAACCGTATTAGCATAACCATGGCAAATATTCCAAAATGTTTGTGGAGAAAACCCATCTCTAGTTCCTCTTAAAATTAATTCAAATTTATATGGAATATTTGTTGTTGAATAAGTAGTTGTTTTACGATCAATCCAACTAGAAATTTCTGCTGCATGCTCTTCAGAAATGATTGTTGAAAAAGGTTCTTTTGGTTCTTCTGCACGGGGAGGTAATTCCGTAACCACGGTAGATCTTGCTGGTAAAATAATTGATTTTACTGGTCGGTCTGGAACTGCTAGATTCTGATGAATATCTAGCCAAAGTTGTTTATCAAGAAGTTTTTTATAGGGCCTAATTTTATCAAAAATTTCTGCATTTGAAATTTGAAAGTAACGAATTAGCGGTAAGCATTGTTGTAAAGTGGTTTTTAACGTAAGAAAATCTTCCTTGGACCATTCTTCAAGGTTCGTTGGGAGAGTATGATTTTGAGAAATTCCCCATTTGATGACATAATCCCAAATTTTAACCTCTTCCATTTGCAAATCATCGCGCTTGAGAATAGACACCAGGGCAGATTCGGGAAAAGAAGTAAAATCTGAACTATCAAAAATAATATTTGGATGCTTCGCAATAATATCATTACAATAATTTTCTAAATTTTTGAAATTGTTTTCGTTAAAAATCGTACGATAAATAAGAGAAAAATAAGTTTTTAACCAAGAAGCTTTAGTATCAATGAGAAGAGTTTCTAATTTATCCGTTAATTCCTTAAGTTCAAATTCATTAGCAGCTAACATTAAGTCAAAAATGAATCTAGTTTCTACATTCTCCAAATTAACAATTCCACCATAAATATATCTAAATAAAAAGAATAATAAATAAATAAAAACATTTATAAATAATATTAATAACAAATAATAGTATTTTTATTATTATTGATAGAAACTTACTTGAGAATAAAATCAAAAATTTGAGCAGATATATTTGACTTATTAATGGTCTTAATATTGTTTTCATTTGGCTGAACGTTTTCTAACTCTTTACGAAAATATGGTGATCGATATTTTAATATGTTTGAATGTGCAGTAAATGATTTTTCCTTGTTTTGAATCTCAATGATTACATTGTAATCGTCTTTATCGTTTAGTAATTCAATAAAATTTTGAGATAACTTGTCAAAAAATTTGAAAGTCATTTTTTTTTCTTTTTTTTTGAGAGTCGGAAAAGAAGAAAGGGATTAAAATGGGAAACAATAGACCAATATTTAACATTTGTGCGACAAACACATTTTCATTCATTTTCCTTTTTAAGTTTATCAATCGACCGCAAACTTTGTGTTATCGATGTCCTAATTTAAAAAATCAACTATTAATAACAAAGATGATATTTAGTTATTCAAAAACTTTAATATCTGCTTTATTTTTATTATTGTCATAAAGTAAGAGCTATGCTAAAAAATAAAATTTAGATATATATATGTTTATAGAGCTACGGACTGCAAATCAATTTCGAGGGGACGATCCACAACTTAAAGATCCCGAAATTTGGGGTTCTCAAAATAAATCTTTACCTTTAAACCTTGATAATACAATAAAATGTTCCATGACTCCAAACAAATCAATTATTTCATCAATTTTACCGCCTATTAATAATTTTCAAATTATACCGACAATTATTACAAAAGAACAAGTAGATAAAAAAGAAGCATATAAACTATATTTCGTGGTCGAGATCTTTGGTGTTACAATCCTATTGGTTGGAATTCTGAAAAAAATACAAAAATTCAAAAATTGCAAGATTTGTTAAATTAAAAAAATTAAAAAAATAAAAAAATTAAAAAAATTAAAAAAATTAAAAAAATTAATTAAAAAAATTAAAAAAATTAAAAAAATTAAAAAAATTAAAAAAATTAAAAAAATTAAAAGAGAAAGACATGAATAATAGAAACAATTGATTATTAAAGAAAAATAATTTTTAGAAAATTTTCATTTCTTGTTTTTAAATTTAAAATTTAATTAACTTTGTAAATCATTATTTAAGTCACTTGACCGGATTATCATTTTTATTATTAGTATTAGTATTAGGTAATCTCAAGCTAATCTTATTATATATGAGGAAATGAAAGGTTAACGAACAATCATTGTCTTGAAGTTTCGAACAAAAAAAAAATATACCGATTTTCTGCTCCTTGAAACAGTGATGGCAAATGACCTGAATGATCTCAAATGGCTCGAAGACTTTGGTCATTTGTCATTTGTATCATTTCATTCAAATTTCAAATAACCAGGTCATTATAACCAATCAAAAATCGCCAATATTTATATAATAAAGCATTGGGAAATTGATCCTACCGCGGCGACTTGACACTTGTATTTATTGTGAATTTGCTAAATAAAACTTATTTAGTATCAAAAATTATAATAATAATTTCTATTTGCTGGTTGAAAATATCACATATCATCAAGATCTAATCTTTTATTTATTATTCAAGTGACTTTTCAAGTGACTTTTCAAATGACTTTTGCTTTTATCATTTGTAAATGACCACTTTAAACATTNTAAAAAAATTAAAAAAATTAAAAAAATTAAAAGAGAAAGACATGAATAATAGAAACAATTGATTATTAAAGAAAAATAATTTTTAGAAAATTTTCATTTCTTGTTTTTAAATTTAAAATTTAATTAACTTTGTAAATCATTATTTAAGTCACTTGACCGGATTATCATTTTTATTATTAGTATTAGTATTAGGTAATCTCAAGCTAATCTTATTATATATGAGGAAATGAAAGGTTAACGAACAATCATTGTCTTGAAGTTTCGAACAAAAAAAAAATATACCGATTTTCTGCTCCTTGAAACAGTGATGGCAAATGACCTGAATGATCTCAAATGGCTCGAAGACTTTGGTCATTTGTCATTTGTATCATTTCATTCAAATTTCAAATAACCAGGTCATTATAACCAATCAAAAATCGCCAATATTTATATAATAAAGCATTGGGAAATTGATCCTACCGCGGCGACTTGACACTTGTATTTATTGTGAATTTGCTAAATAAAACTTATTTAGTATCAAAAATTATAATAATAATTTCTATTTGCTGGTTGAAAATATCACATATCATCAAGATCTAATCTTTTATTTATTATTCAAGTGACTTTTCAAGTGACTTTTCAAATGACTTTTGCTTTTATCATTTGTAAATGACCACTTTAAACATTATCTTGAAATGCAATGCTGGTACAAACATTATTTATTATCGTGAATTTATTTTACAATACAGTTTTTTCATTAATATGTAGATTATGATATTGATAATTAATAACAATAGGTTATCTCTAATAAAATAAAGAATTCCTCCCTTGCATACATTAAAAACGTTACTAACAGAGACTTGAGATGTTTGAATCAACCATTTTAGACTTGATTAAGTTTCTAACAGTATATTGATGATCGAGTTTACTAAAAAAAACTACTATTTCTCTTTCTATCTCAGGTGTTTTATGTGTTTTTATTATGATAATATCATTTTTCAAAGGGATTTGAAAGGTCTTAGCTAATAGTGTAAACTAGTTAAAATGCATGATAAAAAATAACAATAAATGGATAATTCAAAGATCACGCTTTATCTTTATGATTTATCAGAATAAAAGATGTGAGGCTAATAAAAATATTATAATAACTATATATATTGTACGATGGTTTGTGATTAATAATAATTTTTTTTTAAATAATGACCCGTGACATATTATAGTTTATCTAAAACAAAAAATACCTTCATTGCTTTGTATATTAATTAATTAATAAATAGTATTATTAAACAATATTCAATAGTTTATTATTTATATTACATATATTAAAAATGTAAAGTCAAATCATGGGAATTTTTCAAAAAAAAATTTTGCGTCATAACTATTCATTTATGACTAACCAATTTCGGGAAATGAAACTGTGAAAGTTGACTTTTGAAAATTCTTAAAAATAAATAAATAATAGTTATAGATATATATATATAATGTAAAAATTTCTATAATATGTGTAATATGGAATATTCAAGGCTTGTGCTTGTGAACTAAACAGTTGTTTTTTTTTTAAAAAAATAGATACTAAATAGAGTTTAGATCATTTAGATAATTAAATATGTATGTACTGACAAAAATTTATAGCAGAAACAAATATTGTATTTTATTAATTTACAGTAAAAAAAAAATAATAAAGTAATAAACAAAAAAAAATAAGATCTAAAAGACCTTTGAATTCCCCTCATTTTCAAAAATTTCAAAAACTTTTACAACTTTTACCCTTAAAAGACCTATCATTTTACTATGGGTAAAAGAAAAGTTTCTAGAAGCCCAGGTCCATTAAGAAGGTCTGCAAGGATTGCAGGAAGAGGAAACAATAATATTATTATTGTTTCTTTTCTTTCTATCTAAAAAAAATCAATTACTAACAAAACTAAATATTTCTTTTTACTTTTTTCGCAAAATTATTTGTATTATCAATAAAAAAATTTCATTATTCTTTTTTTTTAAATAACAGCTCCCCACCACCACCAGCTATTTTGGTTTACCCACCCAAGATGGGGGGGTGGGTGACCTAGAAAAAATGCTACTGAAATTCAAGGTAAATAATAAATTATTATTTTAAATTTTGAATAATTTTAAATACAATTTTTACTAATTATTATTATGAATTTTAAATAAATTTGAATTAATTTTTATTAGACAATCAACAACAACAACAGCAAATACAGCATTGGCAATAGAATGAAACATTGACACAATGTATTGAATTTCTGGCAGAAAAACAAAACCCCAATCATCATCATCGCCATCACCAAAGTTTGCGATCACAATACAACCAATTGCAATGAGATTATATTAGGTTACAACGACAAAATAATAATAATAATAATAATAATAACATGATCATTAATATTTTTAACGCATAATTTTAATAATGTTGATGATGATGGTGATGATGAGTTGTTGCTGTTTTTGTTTAAAGACTTTATATATATAATTTTTCTTGTATATATTTTATTATTAAAATTTTCTTTTTTGTATATATTACTTTCATGTAAATATGTTTTTTGAATTTTCTTTTTTGTACATATTTAATTTTTTTTAAAATTTTCTTTTTTGCCTTCATATAAATATCTTTTTCAATTTTCTTTTTTGTATATATATTATTTTTTTTTTTTGTATATATTACTTTCATATAAATCTCTTTTTAAATCTTCTTTTTTATTTTTTTATTTTTTACTTTCATATAAATATCTTTCTAAATTTTCTTTTTGTACATATTTTATTTTTAAAATTTTTTTTTTACATATTAAATTTACATATATAAATATCATTTAAATTTTCTTTATTTTTCTTTAAATTTCATTTTATTTACACATATAAATATCTTTTTAAATTTTATTTTTTTTTATTTTTTTAGATATATCAATTTTACATAAATATCCCTTTCTTGTATATATTTTACTTTATTTTAATTTTATTTTTGTATATATTTGCATTCACATTAATAAATTTATAATATCATAATNAGTTGTTGCTGTTTTTGTTTAAAGACTTTATATATATAATTTTTCTTGTATATATTTTATTATTAAAATTTTCTTTTTTGTATATATTACTTTCATGTAAATATGTTTTTTGAATTTTCTTTTTTGTACATATTTAATTTTTTTTAAAATTTTCTTTTTTGCCTTCATATAAATATCTTTTTCAATTTTCTTTTTTGTATATATATTATTTTTTTTTTTTGTATATATTACTTTCATATAAATCTCTTTTTAAATCTTCTTTTTTATTTTTTTATTTTTTACTTTCATATAAATATCTTTCTAAATTTTCTTTTTGTACATATTTTATTTTTAAAATTTTTTTTTTACATATTAAATTTACATATATAAATATCATTTAAATTTTCTTTATTTTTCTTTAAATTTCATTTTATTTACACATATAAATATCTTTTTAAATTTTATTTTTTTTTATTTTTTTAGATATATCAATTTTACATAAATATCCCTTTCTTGTATATATTTTACTTTATTTTAATTTTATTTTTGTATATATTTGCATTCACATTAATAAATTTATAATATCATAATCCAAAATTCAAAATGAAGTAATGATAAAACTCATTCAATTTATTAAATTATTGCGAAATTAATTAATAATAAATTAAAAAAAATAAAAATTTTGTTCATAAATTGCTTCAAGAAAAATTCCATTGATAAAATTTTTTATTTATTTAAATAATTAATCTATTAACTATAGTTATTTTTATTACCAAAGAATTTTTCAAATTACAGTTGAAATTTATAGATTTTTTTTAATTATCGCGAAATTAATAATCTGTATATTATGTATTATAATGCGTTCTTAATTAAGTTTTCAAAACATATATATTAATTATATGTAAATTTAATCGTTGACAGCTAGCGATTTTTTTAAGATTAATTAAGATTATTATAAATTTAATTTAATTATTTAATAATTTATTTATGCAATAAATTTGGCTTATAATAAATAATAATTATAGTTTCACTCAGAAAAAATAAATAAATTTTTATTTTTTAGAAATAAATTTTATTTTGAACTATTCGGAAAAAAAAAATTGAAAGGAAAATTTTTTCCTTTATAATCTTTATTATTATTTTTATAAACACACATAATAAAACACGAGTCATGAATAATTTACCGTGTAAAAATTTCTGTTTAAAATGTTTAAATCCCCCATAAATATATTTACCAAAAATAAATAATCAATAAATAAATAAAAATTTTAGCAGAAATTCTTGATCAGAAACATGCTTTATTAATAAAAAAAATGTAATTATCATCTTTGCAGTGCAGCGAAAGAATATTTATTAAAAAATATATTTTTAACTATTATATTTTATTATTGATTGTTTATTCTAATGATTCATTGGCATATGTATCTCATTATCCTTAGTTTTATTTAACCAGTAGGTAGCATTTAAAGTATATTTCTTAGTCCCATAAAAGCATTTTCCAACTATGTGTTGACTATTTGTATGTTCATTTTCTGCTTCATTTTAAAACATTCAAATACTATCATTTCATTATCAATCTCACAAAACATTCCTTGATTATGCTGTACCATATTATTTTCTTTTTTCTGCTGCCATCAGATACTTCTTTTTCATCTTTATCAAGGCCATACCATTTTCATAATTATACCCGACATTGTACATTGATATTCTCAGCACAAACAGATTTTATAAGACATTGTAATCCTATAGATTTTTATTCCATTTTTATAACATAAACCACATATTTAAACATGTTTCAAATGCTTTCTATTCATTTTTTTCAACACTGATCCATTTAAATGCTACGGTATTCTATAAGAAATCCTTAATCAGCAAGTTGGTGATAGATCTCAAAATGTTTTTTTGTATCCTTTTTAACACCTATACCATCGAAATACAAATTTACAAGAGATTATTCTACTTTCTTTGTTGATAATGTATAGTTTCCTTTCTTTTTTGTGTTCTCTAATATATTTTTTGAAAGCATCACGAGTAAGAACACCTCCAAAATGACTTCGAAGGCAGGAGAAAGAACAGCAATGAGAATTCTCAATGGTTATCCGTAGAATTGATGGATCTATTTAAGATTCCTACCTCCAAAATAACTATTGAAGGCTAGTGACCCATCATAATAATCCCTTCAAATGACATCAAGAAGATCGTTGACCCATCGATATTGCATAATTCGAGATTATTTCGGGTCTTCACCAGTTTTTATCCACGAATTTCTATCCTTTCATCTTTCCATCGCTATTATAATAACCCTCCGGATTAAATAAATTAAATTATTCTATATAATATAAATAAATCTATAATACAAGTGAAATCTATAATGTTAATGAAATCTATAATACAAATTAAATCTATAATAAAATATATGTTTCCCTCCCTCCACCCTTTATATCTATATATACTAAAAATATGTTTACAATCTATGTATAATATTACAACAATGCACAAATCTATTTACAATATTTACAATAATATTTACACAACCTTTGTCATTTGCTTTACTAGGCAATTCCATATATCGAATATCTCAATTTTTTGATTAGAAAAACTGATGACTGATTATAAATATTTGCACAGACATAAAGATGAAGCCTCCAAATCACCATCTCGAAGACTATGGCAATTAAAACCTTGATCCTGTCGGATACTCTGGAAGAAACAACTTCCAATACCGTAAATAATGTACTTATAGATTATATCATCGGGAACCTTGATATTTTCTTGTGGAGCCCTTATTGATTTGTACCTCCAAAATGAACAGTTCATGTTAAAGGAAACAGGAACAAGGTATTTATATACCCATTAATGGTAGAACTTAATTGTTTCTACTCATTAATAAGATTGGTTTAAGGAATAGTAATTCATACAAAGAAAGGAAAAATTTTTTAGTAAAAGGAAGTCTTTTACTACGTTTTTGGATTATATAATGTTAACATTGTGTGCTTTAAAATTTGTAAAAATTAAGAACTAAAAATATTTACTGTCATATATCCATTAATAGTAGAACTTTGTCTTTTCTACTCATTAATAAAACTGTTTTTTAAAGAAAGTAATGTGTCTTCTGTATTATTTAGAGAAAGTGAAGAAAGTGGGGAAATTTTTTTGAGTGGAAAGGGAACCTTTTTATAATGTTTTTTTATTGCGTAATATTAGTATTATCTTATGTCATGAAGGATCGACATGGTACATTTTTTGTTTTTAAATCTGATGTAATTGTTACGTGCTTCTCTCCTTGACTTTATTGTAATTTACCAAAATTGTTATATTAGCTCTAATTAAGGTTAGGCTATTACTGCTGTTGACCTTAATTTTTTATATATTTTAAAGTTTGTTCAATTAAACAAAGATATTAGAACAATAGGCAGTGTATCTGTGCCTCTGCTTTACTAACTTATTATAGATATATGAAAATTCGTGTTGCAACAGAAAGGTATCCATGCCTCTGCTTTACTAACTTGTTCTAGAATGTATGGCACAATAGATAAAATAGTGAAAATTATAATTTTTTATGGTAAATAATTATATATGATATTTATTTGGATAGAATAAATAATTTAATTTTCAATATCACTATCACACTCTTGTTATTGATTTTTTTTTTTTTGTATTTCCAATTACCATAAACAATTACTGCACAATTGCTATAGTGTTGACTTAAAAGAATTGAATAATATTTAATTCATTTGATAAATTTTTGAAAAATTTAATTTAGACAAGAAGGATGGTTTTTAATACCAAAAGTTAACAAATCGTTAAAGTTGAAATGGACTCGCAGTCTATACATGTCGTTAAAACTAATTTTAATTGCGTCAGTCACAAGTAAAAATTAAAATTTATTTTGACTCAACTCAAATTTTTCTCAATTTTAATTGCGTCTGACTCAATTCAATAGTTTTGTATCGCAGTCGTCAAAAGATCAAAAATTATAGATCGAAATTGACCGTAGTTCCATAAATATACCTATTAAAATATTTAAATAATTATATTAATATCATTTTAAAATAATGATTTATTAAATATTAATAAGCCATTAAAATAAGTTTGCATTTACTTTATGATAGCAAAAATATTATCGACGGTAGTTACCGTAACACAAAACTGGTGAACGAACTTTAAATGGCTTCGTTGACGATCATGATTACTCAAAAGCTGTTACACTATGCAAGGATACCACCATATGACCTATGACCTGAAGATTTTAAATAATGGAAAATTGAATTACTAAACGATAAAGATGATTATAATGTAATCATTGAAATCCAAAACAAGGAAAAATCATTTACGGCACATTCAAACATATTAAAATATCGATCACCATATTTTCGTAAAGAGTTAGAAAACGTTCAGCCAAATGAAAACAATATTAAGACCATTAATAAGTCAAATATATCTGCTCAAATTTTTCATGTTATTCTCAAGTAAGTTTCTATCAATAATAATAAAAATACTATTATTTGTTATTATTATTATTTATAAACATTTTTATTTATTTATTATTCTTTTTATTTAGATATATTTATGGAGGAATTGTTAATTTGGAGAATGTAGAAACTAGATTCATTTTTGACTTAATGTTAGCTGCTAATGAATTTGAACTTAAGGAATTAACGAATAAATTAGAAACTCTTCTCATTGATACTAAAGCTTCTTGGTTAAAAACTTATTTTTCTCTTATTTATCGTACTATTTTTAGAGAAAACACCTTTAAAAAATTAGACAATTATTGTAATAATATTACTGCAAAGCATCCAAGTCTTATTTTTGATAGTTCAGATTTTGCATCCCTTCCTGTATCTGCATTGGTGTCTCTTCTCAAGCTCGATGAGTTGCAAATGGAAGAGGTTAAAATTTGGGATTATGTCATCAAGTGGGGAATTTCTCAAAATCCCACTCTCCCTACAAACCTTGAAGAATGGTCAAAAGAAAGTTTTCTTATATTAAAAACTACATTGCAACAATGCCTACCATATATTCGTTATTTTCACCTTTCAAGTATTGAAATTTTTGATAAAATTAGGCCTTATAAAAAGATTCTTGATAAGCAACTTTGGAAAGATATTCATCAGAAACTAGCAGCTCCTGGCCGATCAGTAAAATCAATTATTTTACCAGTAAGATCCACTTTGGTTACAGAATTACATCCTCTTATAGAAGAACCTAAAGAACCTTTTTCAACAATCATTTCTGAAGAACATGCAGCAGAAATTTCTAGTTGGATTGATCGTAAAACAACTACTTATTCAGCAACAAATATTCCATATAAATTTGAATTAATTTTAAGTGGAACTAGAGATGGATTTGCTCCACAAACATTTTGGAATATTTGCCATGGTCATGCTAATACAGTTGTGGTAGCAAAAGTCAAATTTACTGATGAAATACTCGGGGGTTATAATCCTTTAGCATGGGATAACAGTAATCTCAAAACAGACCAGTGGATGGAAACAAAAGATAGTTTTATTTTCTCATTAAAAAATGGTGATATTCAAAATTCTATTCTTAGCAGAGCAGAAAATGATAGACTTGCATTCCTTAATATATCAAAAAATTCTCAACATGAGTTTGGTCCATATTTTGATGATTTTTTCTTATGTAGTGAAGAATCAGATTTCACTTTGGATAATATGAATTACTGTAATATTGATAGGAGTTATTTTGGAAGACTTGCCTTGAAAATATCATCATCATATCGCTATCGCTTTTCTATTATTAATTATGAAGTATTTAAAATTGTCAGAAAATCTTAAATAATTAGAAAATATTCATTACTGTATATGTTTATATTTTTTCGATTAAATGTATGAATAAATATCTTATCAGTTTAGCGTGTGAAAATAAATTTTTTGTCTCGTATTATTTCTCTATGCATCAATTTTATTTTTTTCTTAAGCTAAAACTCCACCCCTTGGTAACTGTTGATTATGTGGTATTATTTAACAATATGCATTTAATATTGTGGTTGCTTAATTATTAATTAATTTTTCATAACATGCGCTAAAATAATAAAGAAAAGAAAAAAATAGTCACATAAATTCAAACTCAATCATCTATAAAAGAAAAAATTATCTTTGAAGTTTTTTGATAAGTCATAAAATTTAATCGAACCAAATAATAAAGATGATTACAATGTAATCATTGCAGTTGATAAATCTTTCACGAAACATTCTAATATGATAAAATATGAAATTTATAAATTTTTTTTGCGATATTATTTTAACTGGGCACTTCTCAGATGTACGCAGAATAAAAACAACCATAAAATGTTTAAGCAAATAAATTCTTATTTTCGGAACTCAAGAAACTATGATTTCATTATTTCTTCAATATAGTATGTTTCCGCCGTTAGTTTAAAAAAGTGATTTAAATGAAAAATTGATTTTAGTTGCATAATTCGATTAATACTAAATTTTAAAATTCACAAATTTATTTTATGCTTCTATAAATAATTCTAAATAATTAAAAGATGCAATATGAATATTCTTTCATTACAGTAATTTATATGAAGTATGCATATTTCTCTTTTTAATTTTAATTTGAAAAACTGCATAATCATCTATTCAAAGTTGTTTTTCTAATTAGTTTTTCATAGCTAGAATTATTGTAAATGCGAAATGATCGATTTCTAGTCATGTATAAATCATCGCCAAAACTTTCGGAATAATTATTATTAGCTTTACATGAAACTTTTACATGACTAAGAATCAAATTATTGATATTACTATTTTTTAGAGAAATAATGAAACTAACATTTGTTTCAGTCTATTGGCGAAAAATAAAATCCCAACAAATAGAAATGTAACAATAATTTCATCCGTATCCTTTGTTTTTTGATTGCAAAAATTCCTAAATACTACAAATCCAGTCCTGCTTTCACGAAGTATGAAGTCGAATTCATATGGGTTATTGTTAACAATTGTATGCTACTCCTTTCCTATAATCTAAGATGCAATTTCAGCTTCTGTTCTTTTGTAATTATTGATGATGACGTAATCTAAAAAGTATATCCACGATTTGTTAGATGAGTGATGGTTATTTTTGCGAGAAAATAGATTTGTTTGGAGTCATTGAATTAAAAAATAGGCCCATATTATTTTATCAAAAATTTGCGTACCTTTTAAATAATGTTTTCATTGGAAATTTGTATAACGTTTTTTAGAACTTGAAAATCTTTATCAATCCAATCATCAAATTTAAAGGTAGGAAAAATTAAATTTGATAGATAAAGTTTTATTTTGAGAAATTACCATTTTATTATGTAATCCTAAATTTCGTCTCTTGTTGCAAATTATCCCTTATATTTGAAGAAGAGATCTTCAAGGCGAAGCGTCACTTTGCAACGTTTGTAGTTTATAGTAAGTTTTACTTAATAATTTTGTTTTGTTTTTTTAGTTCGATATTGATATTTATTTTTTTTAACTTTTTGTTTATCTTATCTTTCTTTTATTACATTTACATTCCCTTTTCATATATACTCCTTTACACATGTTTTTTAATTTACATTTTTTGCACGCACATTATTAAAATAGTTTAAAAGTAGCAAATTGTCAAAGACCAACTGATGGTGAAATAAAATTAGCGACACGCCTGTCTGGTACGGAAGGTGATTATATCTTAAACAACATGGTCATCAACGCCCATTAATATAAGTTTTTTTTCGCAAATTTCAATAAAAATAAAAATAATAATAAAGAGAATTCTGAATTTAATATTATTTGTATTATTCAAAAAAAAAATATATTCTGTTAATCTATCACTGTCCGCCCCGATTGCTTGAAGAAAAATCAAATTAAAAAATATAACAGATTATGTAGGTACACACTTTTAAAGTTAGTGATATAAAAATTTTCACAAATTATTAATAAATTATTCTAATGTCAAACGAAAAAAAAAAACTTTATTATTAATTGTGAGAATGAAAATAAAAAAGTTTTACCAAAAGAACTTGAAACTTTTAATTTATTTAAGTTATTTATTCATAAATTTAAATCGAAAACATCTAAGCATATAAAAATGAATACAAGTTTAATACAAGAAATTAAAAAATAAATATTTATTATTTAAGAATTCCTATCAATTTAAATACTTCATAATTAATAATAGAAAAGTAATTTGATGATGATGATTTTTCACGAAAATCACCACCACAGTAATTCATACTATCCAAAGTGAAATCTGATTTTTCACTATATAAGTGAAATAATTCAAAACTTGGACCAACCTCATTTTGATAACATTTGGAGACTTTACAAATTGCATATCGTGAATTTTTTACTCTGTTAAGAATAGAATTTTGAATATTACAATTTTTTAATGAGAAAATAAAANTTTAAAGTTAGTGATATAAAAATTTTCACAAATTATTAATAAATTATTCTAATGTCAAACGAAAAAAAAAAACTTTATTATTAATTGTGAGAATGAAAATAAAAAAGTTTTACCAAAAGAACTTGAAACTTTTAATTTATTTAAGTTATTTATTCATAAATTTAAATCGAAAACATCTAAGCATATAAAAATGAATACAAGTTTAATACAAGAAATTAAAAAATAAATATTTATTATTTAAGAATTCCTATCAATTTAAATACTTCATAATTAATAATAGAAAAGTAATTTGATGATGATGATTTTTCACGAAAATCACCACCACAGTAATTCATACTATCCAAAGTGAAATCTGATTTTTCACTATATAAGTGAAATAATTCAAAACTTGGACCAACCTCATTTTGATAACATTTGGAGACTTTACAAATTGCATATCGTGAATTTTTTACTCTGTTAAGAATAGAATTTTGAATATTACAATTTTTTAATGAGAAAATAAAACTATCTTTTGTTTTCATCCACTTACTCCATCCCAATAAACCATTATAAGTATTATCCCATGCTAAAGGATTATAACCTCCAAGTATTTCATCAGTCCCTTTAACTTTTGCTACCACAACTGTTTTAGCATGACCATGGCAAATATTCCAAAATGTTTGTGGAGCAAACCCATCTCTAGTTCCACTTAAAATTAATTTAAATTTATATGGAATATTTGTTGTTGAATAATTAATTATTTTATGATCAATCCAACTAGAAATTTCTGCTGCATGTTCTTCTGAAATGATTGTTGAAAAAGGTTCTTCTATACGAGGAGGTAATTCTGTAACCAAGGCGGATCTTGCTGGTAAAATAATTGATTTTACTGGTCGGTCAGGAGCTGCTAGGTTCCGATTAATATCTTTCCAAAGTTGTTTATCAAGAATCTTTTTATAAGGCATAATTTTATCAAAAATTTCAATACTTGAAAAAAGAAAATAACGAATATATCGTAGGCATTGTTGTAAAGTGGTTTTTAATGTAAGAAAATTTTCCTTGGACCATTCTTCAAGGTTCGTAGGGAGAGTAGGATTTTGAAAAACTCCCCATTTGATGACATAATCCCAAATTTTAACTTCTTCCATTTGCAAATCATCTCGCTTGAGAAGAGATACCAATGCAGATTCAGGAATAGATGCGAAATCTGAACTATTAAAAATAATATTTGGATGCTTTACAATAATATCATTACAATAATTTTCTAAATTTTCAAAGTTGTTTTCTTTAAATATAGTACGATAACTAAGAGAAAAATATGTTTTTAACCAAGAGGCTTTAGTGTCAATAAGATGAGTTTCTAATTTGTTTGTTAATCCTTTAAGTTCAAATTCATTAGCAGCTAACATTAAGTCAAAAATGAATCTGATTTCTACGTTCTCCAAATTAACAATTCCTCCATAAATATATCTAAATAAAAAGAAATATATTATAATAAAAACAACAAAAACAAGTAATTTTATTTTTATTATTATTGAAAACTTACTTGAGAATAACATTAACAATTTGAGCTGATACACTTGACTTGATAATGGTCTTGATATTGTTTTCATTTGGTTGAATATTTTCCAACTCTTTGCGGAAATATGGTGATCGATATTTTAATATGTTTGAATGAGCTGTAAATGATTTTTCCTTATTTTCAATTTCAATGATTACATTATAATCATCTTTATCGTTTATTAATTCAATAAAATTTTGAGATAACTTGTCAAAAAATTTGAAAGTCATTTTTTTTTCTTTTTTGAGTCGGAAAAGAAGAAAGGGCATTAAAATGGTAATCGACCAATATTTAATATTTGTTGATTATTTGTACGACAAATGCACTGCACCTAATAATGTGGTGCGATGCAGCCATTTACAGCTTTTACGTCGTTTTGTGTTACCGATGTATGTCAGATGAATTTAAAAAATCAATCGAGTTTATATTCAATAATTAAATGGGCTACAGCATAATCTTGATTTAAACAGATTTTAAAGCATTTCAAAATTTTTTGCAATGATAAAATTGCAAAACATCTGAACTTGATTTTTGAATCAAACGATTCATCTAATCTACTCTTCTAGGAGCAGCTTTGATATCTATCATGATTTACAACTAAGGATTTTCGAATTTTAAGAAAAAACTAGTGCGATGGGTGGCACTTCGTGCCACCCATCTTATCTTATTTAAGATTTTGTAAAACCCGAAATGATCAGTAAAGTATTTTAGTTTAGGAATGTAATAGTTGCATAAACCGGTTTCTGAGTTGAACTTGGTTGAATATTTTTCTGACCTTTTTTTTAGAACAGCGAACGATCCAAGTGAGGTCCTATTGATTAAAGTTTCCGGATGATTAATGAAGTTAATTCGAAAGGTATTTTAACAGCGGAAAGTAGTCCTCAGCATAATAGGATTTTTCCAAATCAAAGGATTTACAGAAAGTTTAATAAAATGAAATGTAATCTACTTCCTTTTTTAGTTTATTTAGAAGAGGGATAATTTAAGGGGGTGGTCATGGACAAAATAAACTTGTTATATTTGTGGGCTGAAAAGAATAGTAACAGTAAAAATATTTTGGTTTGTGATTTTGTTACATATAAAAGAATTAGTTGAATTGTTTGGAATTTTACATTTTGTAGTTTGTGTATTTTTGTATATAGATATATATATACAGATTTATATACGTTGAGTTTTAATCTTGTAAAAAATAAGTTTGTTCGATGCCGTGTTATGCCGATACGATCGTGAGGATTAAATACGTGAAGCAACATGTGAAAGCG
>PQFF01000011.1:262696-299936 GCA_003547095.1 Diversispora epigaea
TAAGCAAGTTTGATTTACCCCTTCAACCTAAAAAGGTTAAATTCCCTGCATTTCGCTTTGTTACATTATTTTCTACCTTTTGTAAATCCTTTGATTTGAAGAAATTCTATTATACTAAAGACCACTTTTAACCACCCCGTCGTCCAGTTAATAAGACCCCCGCTCGGATCGTTTGTCATTCACTCAAAAAGGAAGCTATATCTATTATTATTATCTTCTACATTTAACAATTTAACAAAGTACAATTTAAAAATGGCTCGTGTTACCACTACACTGCAGAAGATTACTTGAAATAGAATGCCTTACGAAATCTGTCATGCTTCTCTCATAATAACGTGACACAGCCAATATGACCAATCAAAAACGTTAAAGCGCACAAATCCAGAATTAAATAATAAAGATTGATGAAAAAGTCATATTAACAAATTCTCAATAAAAAATTAGTGACCGATGTTTTAAAATATTTCATGAATCTAGGCAAACCTATTCCCTCAGAAATTTTGCCACTTCGTAAATTGTTCACTACTCAACTTCCTTATCGTGGAAGCCTATTTCAAATTACTTTTTTTTTAAACCAACGGAGCCTCTCTCCAAGACGTTTATTAATTGAGGTAAAAATATACATATTTTTAAAACAAATGAATACATAGAGGAGTTTGATAAAACTAAATTGAATTAATTTACTGCACGGCCCATCGTTGCCCAGTAAACCTGGGAAACTGATTAGCCAAATCCCTGTCAGTTAGTTTTTTATGCTAACTCCACTCGATATTTTTGCGTCTAGCCAATGTTTCGCGTAAAAAGCAGTTGTGTTAAGTGCATATTTCAAATTACATCATCAATTATTGCAAATAATTATGCAACTTTGAATTCATAAGAATTTATTAACAACATCATGTGTGTTACTTTATCTTATCAATCAATCATATCATATTAACAAGGGTTCGGAGTAGGGGTATTTTATACCATTTAAATAATAAATATTTAATAATAATTGAATCCTAATTAGCAAAAATAGTAAATTAAAAATTAATTAATTTATTATTATTTAATACATATTTTCTTACATCTTGGGTTCAAATTTCAGGCAAATAAGATAGTTTCTATTGGTATTTATTATACCCTTACCTGATTTCTTTCTTGGGATTGATTTTTTAAGTATTTTAAAGGAATCAACAATAAATTCTATTTATTTTTAAATTCATTTACCTGATTTCTCTTTTTCTTTTCAATACTTAGATTAATAGATCGATTCCATGATCTTTATTATTTTGTTATTTTTTTAAATACTTGGGATTTCGTAATAAGATGTTAATTTTTAGATTTTTTTAAACGAGATTCATTTCTATAATAGTATGTTTAATTTAATAGTAAAAAAAAATTAAAGTTGGCCGCCGCGAAGTGAATTATTGTTATATTCTTATAAAAAATAGTTTGGAACAAAATATTGATAGAATTTTTGTCTAAATAGTAAAAATCACAGTGTGGTCTCAATTCAGAACCTGTATTTTTTTTTAATTTGCAAAGGTAATTTGCAATCTTATTTCTTTATATTTATTAAAATTTGTATTTTCTAAATATTGGTCAAAGAAATTAGCTTTATATTTATTTTTATATGCTGTTTATTTTCAAAAGTATTCTTTATTCAATATTATTATTTATTCATTCAAATACCACTCATTTTTCTTGTTTTCGGTAAAATCATAAATAAGTCTGATCAATTATATATTTTTTTTTAAAAAAAATGTCAGTTAAGAAGTTAAGATATAATATTTTTCATCAATTATTTATATTAAGACAAAATCGGTAAGCAATTCGACCTGATTTATTATTCTTTTGATCAGAGTTTGTTCTTCTAACTCTTATAAAATTACAAAATTGAAAAGAAATTTAAAAATGAAAAAATGAAAATATGAAACTAGTTAGGAAATTACTATTATTTCCTTTCCTCATTCTTGTATTCCCATTTTCGCTTTCACTTCCGCTCAAGATTACTTTCAATTTGATTATCACAGTCGTTCTAATGCTATCATCACATTTTTTATGAAATACTAATTTTTCAAATCCATCTTTACTCTTTGACAATGTAATTTAAATTTGTATGGAGTATTTTCATAATAATAATAATTTGCTTAATATAATTAACCCTTCTAAGTAATAATATTTTATTCATATAATATCGTGTAATACATAATATCCGTCTTTATTTCTTTTTTGATAACCCTGCTTACAAATATTTTATTCTTTTTAACATATTAGAACTTGCTTTTAGTATTTTAAATTTGTCTGTTTTTATTATAAATCTTATTTTTTATGGAAAAAAATTTAACGAATTTTCAAAATCAGCATTTTTATTATAACTTAAATAATTAATTTTTTGCTATCGTTTCGTTTTTTTAAGAAAATCCTTTTACAAGCATGAAATAAGTACCAATCAATGGTAAAAAAAATAATATTATTAAGCATTTACTTGTCCAATCTTGGTAGTGATATTATATTGAAGCCAGATACATATTCAAAATGAATTATGAAAAAAATAAATGAAACAATTTTTATTTTCGTGCATACTTTAATATCGTCATATTGCATTGTTTTGTAATTATTGAAGCATCAAGAATAAATTCCCACGAAAGTATGACAATCGATATTTTCTTGCTATGCCGTGCCGTAAAAGAATTTTCGAATTCGGTGATTTCATTTTTATCATATAAAATTTTGAGATAACTTGTCAAAAAATTTCAATGCCGTTTTTCTTTTTACAATTATTTAAAGTCAAAAAAAAAAAAAGAGAAAGGGTTGGTTAAACATAAACACACAATTCACATGTACCAAAAACCTTTCTATTGGTTAACATTTTTTTTTAGCTTTAACGGCTGATTTAGATGTTTATTTGTTCGTGTTAAATTTGATACTAAATTTAAATTCAAGCTATTCTTTAAATATTTTCCTGTTACATATCAAATTATTCGTTAAAATCAAATTAAAATTTATAATTTAATTTAACATTACTTAAGTTGTTTATTTAATTATAAGTATTTAATTTGAACATATTTAAAAATTTTTATGAATGAATCTTTTTCTCTCCCTCAAAAAAAAAACAAAATGAAATAAAATTATCTCCACAAAAAACGAAATTATGTTTAAAAAAAATAAAATAAAATCACAAAATAAAATTATTTTCACAAAAAAAATAAATAAATAAATACTCAAAAAATTTATAAACTCAAGTTATTA
The DNA here is from genome assembly GCA_003547095.1 of Diversispora epigaea. Lineage (NCBI taxonomy): Eukaryota > Fungi > Glomeromycota > Glomeromycetes > Diversisporales > Diversisporaceae > Diversispora > Diversispora epigaea. Next base: position 265,931 of record PQFF01000011.1, read on the forward strand.
TTTTTGCCAAAATGAAATCCCCAATTGCTCTTTTTCACTTTACTACCAAACAATTCATGCTGACGATGTTCCTATCTAATGCAGATGCAAAATGTACTTTTCTTTATTAAAAAAAATTATTTTCAGCTAAATTGATTTTTATCCATCGAAAGTTAAGAAGAAAAACGTGAAGAGATGAAGATGTAGAGAAGAGAAGGAATGTAATTTATTCTCGAGATTAAAGAGAGATTTTAATTATCGAAAAGAGACACTTGAATTATTGAGAAGAGAGAATTTTGTATTCGTTCGAGATTACATTCGAATCTTATAAATTAATTAATTAAGTAAAAATTTTTAAAAAGATTAATATATTGATACTTTCCATTGCTTTACAAATCTGGAATCAGTAATTCGGCATGTAACAATTCGAAATCGATGCAAATTCGGGAGTTGTATTACCTTTATATATAATATTATTTAATCAAAATAAATTTCATGTATAAAGATGTATTAAATAAATTCCAATTCGAATATAATTAAAGTAGAGTGTTTAAATCTAAATGTTAATCCAATTCGATGTGAACAATCCCAATGAAAAATATATTTAGCCAAAAAAATAAGTTAAACAATAATCATCTTTAACGTGAAAGAAATAAAAAATTGAATTTTTTTTTTTAACTATTGCATTATTATTTACTGATTATTTTTCTAATAATTCATTATCTGCATCCCCATTTCCTTTGCTTTATTTAACTAGTAGACAGCATTTACAATATCTTCCTTAGTTCCGTATCCTTTATAAAAGAATTTCCCAAGCATGAATTGGCTGCCAATATAATCATTCTCTGCAGCTTTTTTAAACCATTCAAATGCTTTCTTATAATCCCTATCAATTCCTTCGCCATCTTTATACCTCCATCCTAAATTATGCTGAGCCGCATTAAATTCTTTTTTAGCAGACTTTAGATACCATTTAAATGCTTCTTTTTTATCATTACCTACGCCTATACCATTGTCATAACAGTACCCAACATTACACATTGCATTAATATTTCCAGCCCGAGCAGATTTCATAATCCATTGAAACCCTTTAGCTTCATCTTTTGTTATTCCTGTTCCATCTTGATAACACATGTAAACATTAAATTGAAAGCCTTTTTCTGCAGATTTTAAATATAATTTGAAGCCTTTTTTTTTCCTTTTTTCTAACACCAAACCCATTTTCATAATGCCAGCCTAAGTAGTCCAAAGCCATAAGAGATCCTTTATTAGGAAGTCTGTATCCTTTTCAGGACCCAGACCATTGGAATACATATTTGCAAGATAGATGATACAAATTTCTTTGTTGATATTGTATTGATTCCTGAAATATAATGAATTGGATGGAGAGTTATCATTAGCCCATAAGGCTAGTGAACCAATAATGAGATGGATGGCAAATCATTTCATATAGGACTTCTGATGGATTTTTTTTGTGCTAATTCTTGATCACAATTGCTTGAATCTCTTAAAATTGTCTATAAAACAAATCAATGTGAAAATCAAACAAATCCTTAATAAACGCATTAACTGTCATGACATCAAAAAAGGAGGATTGATTTTAATTTTAGGTCCCTCATTTTGTCTTAACAAAGAATTTAATAATTTATAACTGTTACAATTTTAATAAATGTAATTAAAGAAATAAGATTAAAAGTTTTTCGTGCCTTAGCAAATAAAAAAATTTCAGTTTACAAATTGAGAACACAATGCGATTTTTTACTACTTTGACAAAAATTCTATCAATATAATTCGAAATCCAAAGTGTTGAAAAAATGACAAAATAATAAATTATTAAAAAGAAAAAAGCGAAATCGGATTAGTGATATTAAAAAAAAATATATTTTACTATAGATTTCATTATTGATTCCTTTAAAATATTTGTTGAATCTATCACCAAGAAAGAAATCAAGTAAGAATATAACAAATACAAAAGAAAATACCATATTTATCTAAAATTCGAAACCCATATGTAAGAAAATATGCACTAAATAATGACAAATTAATTAAATTGCAATTTTATTATTAAATATTTAGTTTTTTTAAATGTTATAAATAATAAATTCAAGCTAATTAATCGTTCCTGATCCTGAACCATTGTTAATATGATTGAATTCACATGAAATTATTAATAACACAATATGTTATTTTTTTTTATCAACCCAAGACGTATCTTTATTTATAATAATTATTGATGTAATTCGAAAAGTGTATCCACAATTTGGAAGCTGGAGCTGGATAGTGAGTAATTTACGAGGTGTAAAATTGTGGAGATGATAGGTTTGCCTGAGTCATGGAATAATTTTTCATTGAGAATTTGGTGATATGATTTTTCGCTGCAATCCCGGATTTAAATCATATGACTCGCAGTCGTCAAAAGATCAAAAATTATTTAAATAATTATATTAATATCATTTTATTAAATAATGAATTTATTAAATATTAATAAGCTATTAAAATAAATTTGCATTTACTTTGCTATATTCAGTAACACAAAACTGGTGGACGAACTTTAAATGGGTGTGCGTCGCTTCATTGACGATCATAATTAATCAAAAGCTGTTACACTATGCAAGGTTACCATCATATGACCTGAAAGACTTTAAATAATGGAAGATTCTTTTTCATCTCCGATTATTTGTCACACAAATATTAAATATTGCCCATTCCGCTTCAATTATTAGTAAAAAATGACTTTCAAATTTTTTGACAAGTTATCTCAAAATTTTATTGAATTACTAAACGATAAAGATGATTATAATGTAATCATTGAAATCCAAAACAAGGAAAAATCATTTACTGCACATTCAAACATATTAAAATATCGATCACCATATTTTCGTAAAGAGTTAGAAAACGTTCAGCCAAATGAAAACAATATTAAGACCATTAATAAGTCAAATATATCTGCTCAAATTTTTGATTTTATTCTCAAGTAAGCTTCTATCAATAATAATAAAAATACTATTATTTGTTATTATTATTATTATTTATAAACATTTTTATTTATTTATTATTCTTTTTATTTAGATATATTTATGGAGGAATTGTTAATTTTGAGAATGTAGAAACCAGATTCATTTTTGACTTAATGTTAGCTGCTAATGAATTTGAACTTAAGGAATTAACGAATAAATTAGAAACTCATCTCATTGATACTAAAGCTTCTTGGTTAAAAACTTATTTTTCTTTTATTTATCGTACTATTTTTAGAGAAAACACCTTTAAAAAATTAGAGAATTATTGTAATAATATTACTGCAAAGCATCTAAGTCTTATTTTTGATAGTTCAGATTTTGCATCTCTTCCTGAATCTGCATTGGTATCTCTTCTCAAGCGAGATGATTTGCAAATGGAAGAAGGTAAAATTTGGGATTATGTCATCAAGTGGGGAATTGCTCAAAATCCCACTCTCCCTACAAACGTTGAAGAATGGTCAAAAGAAAATTTTCTTACATTAAAAACTACATTGCAACAATGCCTACCATATATTCGTTATTTTCACCTTTCAAGTATTGAAATTTTTGATAAAATTCGGCCTTATAAAAAGGTTCTTGATAAGCAACTTTGGGAAGATATTCAACAGAATCTAGCAGCTCCTGGCCGACCAGTAAAATCAATTATTTTACCAGTAAGATCCACTTTGGTTACAGAATTACCTCCTCAAAAACCTTTTTCAACAATAATTTCTGAAGAGCATGCAGCAGAAATTTCTAGTTGGATTGATCGTAAAACAACTACTTATTCAACAACAAATATTCCGTATAAATTTGAATTAATTTTAAGTGGAACTAGAGATGGATTTGCTCCACAAACTTTTTGGAATATTGGCCATGGTTATGCTAATACGGTTGTGATAGCAAAAGCTAAAGGGACTGATGAAATACTTGGAGGCTATAATCCTTTGGCATGGGATAATACTAATAATCATTTTTTTTCAATTGGTAAATCGATGGAAACAAGAGATAGTTTTATTTTCTCATTAAAAAATGGTAATTCTATTCTTAGCAGAGCAGAAAATAAGATATGGGCATTCATTAATATGTCAAAAAATTCTCAAAATGTGTTTGGTCCATATTTTAAAGATTTTTTCTTATATAGTAAAAAATCAGATTTCACTTTGGATAATATGAATTACTGTAATTTTGATAGTAGTTATTTAGGAAAAGCTACCGAATTTCTATTACTACAATCACATCGCCATCGCTTTTCTATTGTCAATTATGAAGTATTTAAAATTGTCAGAAAATCTTAAATAATTAGAAAATATTCATTCATGTATATATTTTTCGATTAAATGTATGAATAAATATCTTCAGTTTAACAAGTTCTTTTGTGTAAAAATAAATTATTTGTCTCGTATTATTTCTCTATGCATCAATTTTATTTTATTCTGATGTGGTATTATTTAATAATATGCATTGTGGTTGCTTAATTACTAATTAATTTTTCATAACATGCACTAAAATTATAAAGAAAAAAATAGTCACATGAATTCAAACACAATCATTTATAAAAGAAAAAATTATCTTTAAAGCTTTTTGATAAATCAACTAAATAATAAAGATGATTACGATGTGATCATTGTAGTTAATAATCTTTCACGGAACATTCTAATGTGATAAAATATGAAATTTATAAATTTTTTACGATATCATATTAACTGGGCACTACTCAGATGTGCGTGGAATAAAGACAACCATAACATGTTTAAGCAAATAAATTCTTATTTTCAGAACACAAGAAACTATGATGAAGTCGAATTCATATGGGTTATTTTTAACAATTATATGCTACTTCTTTCCTATAATCTAAGATGAAATTTCAGCTTCTGTTCTTTTGTGATTATTGATGATGATGTAATCTAAAAAGTATATCCGCGATTTGTTAGATGAGTGATGGTTATTTTACGAGGTGGTAAATTGTCGAGAAAATATGTTTGTCTGGAGTTTTTAAATTAAAAATAAGTCCATATCGTTTTATCAAGAATTTGCATACTTTTTCAATAATGTTTTTTTTAGAACTTGAAAATCTTTATTAATCCAATCATCAAAATTTAAAGGTAAGGCACAATTAAATTTGATAGATAAAGTTTTATTTTGAGGAATTACCCATTTTATTATGTAATCCCAAATTTTGCCTCTTGTGATAAATTATCCCTTATATTTGGAGATGAGATCTTCAAGGCGAAGCATTACTTTGCAACGCTTTTATAATAAGTTTTATTTAATATTTTTTTTTTTGTTTTTTTAGTCCGATTTGATATTTATTTATTTTTTAACTTTTTGTTTATCGTATCTTTCTTTCATTACATTTACATTCTCTTTTCATATACTCCTTCACACATGTTTTTAAATTTACATTTTTTGCACGCACATTATTAAAATAGTTTAAAAGTAAAAAATTGTCAAAGACCAACTGAAGTAGGACCTGATGGTGAAATAAAATTAGTAAAAACCGAAGGACGAAATTTCAATCCAAATGTTAAAATTGTAATATTACCGACACGCCTGGCTGGTACGGAGGTGATTATATCTTAAACAACAAGATCATCCACGTCCATTATTATTATCTTTATTTTTATTGAAATTTGCGAAAAAAAAAACTTATATTAAGAGAATTCTGTATTTGTATTATTCCTCTATCACTGTCCGTCCCGATTGCTTGAAGAAAAATCAAATTAAAAAATATTGAAGGAAATTATGCCGGCACACACTTTTAAAGTGTAGTGATATATAAAAATTGTAATGTCAAATGAAAAAAAAAACTTTATTATTAATTGTGAGAATGAAAATAAAAAGTTTTTACATAAAAGAACTTGAAGCTTTTAAAGTTATTTAAGTTATTCATTCGTAAATTTAAATCGAAAAAATCTAAGCATATAAAAATGAATACAGGTTTAATACAAAAAATTCAAAAATAAATATTTATTATTTGAGAATTTCTACCAATTTAAATACTTCATAATTAATAATAGAAAAGTAATTTGATGATGCTATGGATTTTTCATGAAGATTACTACCACAGTAATTCAAATTATCCAAAGTGAAATCTGATTTTTCACTATATAAGTAGAAATCTCCAAAACGTGGACCAGACTTATTTTGAGAATTTTTGGATTCATTCACGATTGCATATTTGGCATTCCTTATTCTACTAAGAATAGAATTTTGAATATCGCCATTTTTTAATGAGAAAATAAAACTATCTTTTGTTTCCTTCCAGATACCCCATGCGCCATTAAAAGTATTATCCCAAGCTAAAGGATTATAACCTCCAAGTATTTTATCAGTCATTTTAACTTTTACTACCACAACTGTTTTAGCGTGACCATGACAAATATTCCAAAATGTTTGTGGGGCAAACCCATCTCGAGTTCCACTTAAAATTAATTCAAATTTATATGGAATATTTGTTGCTGAATAAGTAGTTGTTTTACGATCAATCCAACTAGAAATTTCTGCTGCATGCTCTTCAGAAATTATTGTTGAAAAAGGTTCTTTTGGTTCTTCTGCACGGGAAGGTAATTCTGTAACCACGGTGGATCTTGCTGGTAAAATAATTGATTTTACTGGTCGGTCTGGAACTGCTAGATTTTGATGAATATCTATCAAGAATCTTTTTATAAGGTCTAATTTTATCAAAAATTTCTGCATTTGAAATATGAAAGTAACGAATAAATGGTAAACATTGTTGTAAAGTGGTTTTTAATGTAAGAAAATCTTCCTTGGACCATTCTTCAAGGTTTTTAAGGAGAGTGGGATTTTGAGAAATTCCCCATTTGATGACATAATCCCAAATTTTAACTTCTTCCATTTGCAAATCATCTCGCTTGAGAAGAGATACCAATGCAGATTCAGGAATAGATGCGAAATCTGAACTATCAAAAATAATATTTGGATGCTTTGCAATAATATCATTACAATAATTTTCTAAATTTTCAAAGTTGTTTTCGTTAAAAATGGTACGATAAATAAGAGAAAAATAAGTTTTTAACCACGAAGCTTTAGTATCAATGAGATGAGTTTCTAATTTGTTTGTTAATTCTTTAAGTTCAAGTTCATTAGCAACTAACATTAAGTCAAAAATGAATCTGATTTCTACGTTCTCCAAATTAACAATTCCTCCATAAATATATCTAAATAAATAAAAAGAAATATATTATAATAAAAACAATAAAAACAAGTAATAGTACTTTTATTATTGATGGAAACTTACTTGAGAATAACATCAACAATTTGAGCTGATACACTTGACTTAATAATGGTCTTGATATTGTTTTCATTTGGTTGAATATTTTCCAACTGTTTGCGGAAATACGGTGATCGATATTTTAATATGTTCGAATGAGCCGTAAATGATTTTTCTTTATTTTCAATTTCAATGATTACATTGTAATCATCTTTGTCGTTTAGTAATTCAATAAAATTTTGAGATAACTTGTCAAAAAATTTGAAAGTCATTTTTTTTTCTTTTTTGAGTCTGGGAAATAATCGACCAATATTTAATATTTGTGGATTATTTGTACGACAAATATACTTTATAATGTGGTGCGATGCATACATTTACAGCTTATAGGCCGTTTTGATGTCCGATGAATTTAAAAAATCAATCGACCGACGATCATTCAGGTTTAAATAATTGAATGAAGATAGTAAGTTAAAGATTAATTAATTTATTATTATTTAGTACATATTTTCTTACATCTTGGGCAAATTTCAGGCAAATAAGATAGTTTCTTTTTTATTTATTATATTCTTATCTGATTTCTCTTTTTCTTTTCAATACTTAGATTAATAGATGGATTCCATGATCTTTATTATTTTGTTATTTTTTTAAATACTTGGGATTGCGTAATAAGATCTTAATTTTTAGATTTTTTTAAACGAGATTCATTTCTATAATTGTATGTTTAATTTAATTGTAAAAAAAGATTAAAGTTGGCCGCAAAGTGAATTATTGTTATATTCTTATAAAAAATAGTTTGAACAAAATATTGATAGAATTTTTGTCTAAATAGTAAAAAATCACAGTGTGTTCTCAATTCAGAACCTGTATTTTTTTTAATTTTCGTAGGTAATTTGCAATCTTATTTCTTTATATTTATTAAAATTTGTATTTTCTAAATATTGGTCAAAGAAATTAGCTTTATATTTATTTTGTATGATGTTTATTTTCAAAAGTATTCTTTGTTCAATATTATTATTTATTCATTTGAATACCACTCATTTTTCTTGTTTTCAGTAAAATCATAAATAAGTCTGATCAATTATATTTTTTTTTTTAAAAAAAAAGTCAGTTAAGATCTAATATTTTCATCAATTATTTATATTTAGATGAAATCGGTAAGCAATTCGATCTGATTTATTATTCTTTTGATCAGAGTTCTTCTTTTAACTCTTATAAAATTGTAAAATTGAAAAGAAATTTAAACTCTAAATTAAATGAAAATATGAAACTAGTTATAAAATTACTCTTATTTCCTCACTTCCTTATTCTTGTATTCCCATTTTCATTTTCACTTCCGCTTAAGATTACTTTCAATTTGATCAACACGGTCGTTCTAATGCTATCATCACATTTTTCATGAAATACTAATTTTTCAAATCCATCTTTACTCTTTGACAAAGTAATTTAAATTCGTATGGAGTATTATTATAATAATAATAATTTTCTTATTATATTTAACCCTTCTAAGTAGCAATATTTTATTCATATAATATCGTATGGTATATAATATTCGTCTTCATTTCTTTTTGGTAATTCTGCTTACAAATATTTATTCTTTTTAACATATTAGAATTTGCTTTTAGTATTTTAGTTTCAGAAATTTGTCCGTTTTTATTATAAAATTTGTTTCTTTATGAATTTTGATTTTTATGGAAAAATATTTAACGAATTTTAAAAATCAGCATTTTTTATAATAACTTAAATCATTAATTTTTTGCTATCGTTTCGTTTTTTGTAAAAGTCAATTTATAAAATTGTTTACAATCATTTTTTTAATGAAATAAGTACCAATCAATGGCATTTACTTGCCCTATCTTGGTGGTGATATTATATTGAAGCCAAATACATATTCAAAATGAATTATGAAAAAAAAAAAAAATTATTTTTATTTCGTACATACTTCAATATCATCTCATTGCCTTGTTTTGTAATTATTGAAGCATCAAGGATAAATTCCCCACGAAAGTATGATAATCGGTATTTCTTTGCTATGCCTTGCCGTAAAAGAGTTTTCGAATTCGATGATTGCATTTTTATCATTATAAAGTTTTGAGATAACTTTTTTTAAAATTTCAATGCCGTTTTTCTTTTACAATTATTTAAAGTCAAAACAAAAGACAAAGGGTTGGTTAAACATAAACACATAATTCACATGCACCAAAAACTTTTCTATTGGTTAACAATTTTGTTTTTTTTTTTTGGCTTTAACTGCTGATTTTAAATAATTTAGATGTTTATTTGTTCGCGTTAAATTTGATACTAAATTTATCAAGCTATTCTTCAAATATTTTCTTGAGTACATTTTAAATTATTCATTAAAATCAAATTAAAATTTATAATTTAATTTAACATTAATTAAGTTATTTATTTAATTATATTTAAGTATTTAATTTGAACTGATCATATTTAAAAATTTTTATGAATGAATCTTTTTCTCACAAAAAAAAACAAAATGAAATAAAATTATCTCCACAAAAAACGAAATTATGTCTAAAAAAAAATAAAATAAAATCACAATAAAATTATTTTCAAAAAAATAAAATAAATACTCAAAAAATTTATAAACTCAAGTTATTACTTTTACAAAAATGAAATCCATAATTGCTCTTTTTCACTTTACTACCAAAAAATTCATGCTGACGATGTTCCAATCTAATGTCAAACTATCAGAAGCATAATCGTACTTTTTTTCACTAAAAAAAATTATTATCAGCCATAAATTGATCATTTATCCATCGTTAGTTAAGAAGAAAAACGTGAAGAGATGTAGAGAAGAGAAGGAATGCAATTTATTCTCGAGATTAAAGAGAGATTTGAATTGTCGAAAAGAGACACTTGAATTATTGAGAAGAGAGAATTTTGTATTCGTTCGAGATTATATTTGAATCTTATAAATTAATTAAATAAATAAAATTTTTTTAAAAAGATTAATATATAGATACTTTTTATTACTTCACAAAATCCAGAATCAGTAATTCGTCATGTTCTAAAATGTAACAATTCGAAATTCGGGAGTTGTATTACATTTATATATAATATTCAATATATTATTCGATCAAAAAATTTCATGTATAAGGATGTATTAAACAGATTCTAATTCGAATATAATTAAAGTAGATGAACAGTGTTTGAACCAATGAAAAATATATTTAGCCAAAAAAAATAAGTTATAAAGAATGGATTTTCTAAATAGAAAATTCAAAAATTTTATTAATAAGATCGAGAAAAATAATGATTTTTTTTTACATGACATTTGATTTTAAGAATTTTAAAAACGTAGAAATAAAAGCAAAAATTCATTGTTTAGAATAATGCAATCAATTCGTTTTGACAATTATAATTTTAACTAAGATATAATAAATTGATTAATGCAAATAATAGAAACCAAAACTGAATCATCAGTATTATAGAAAACCGACTTAACAATTTGCAATAAACACTTTAATTTACTTAGATAAACAGTGAGTAATTCTTTATTCAAGAATAAAAATGCGTATTTGTTTCTAATCTAATTTTCTAATTACACTTAACTGTGCTATACTATTTTGCATTGAATAAAATTAAAATATTTATTATCAACATTGATTTTAATTTGACAAGCAACATTGACATCTGCCCGATCACGTGGATTTGAATATAATGTAGTAGTAGGAGTAATTATTTATTTAACTTTACAAGAACTGAACTAAAAACTATAATGGAAATTGAAGACAAGAATAGAAATGCATACAAGAATATGTTCATAATATAGTTTCGTCTAGACTATATCGCTGAGGTTGCACATCACAGTTCTGTATTTCAGTTCATGTGTAAGCCAATCATAAACAATTTCGTGACTAATATTTAATACGATTAAAATTGGATTCATATTTGGGTCTTGGCTTGGTCATAATTTTTTTTTCAAAAAAAAAAGAAATTATTAAAATTCTCAAATCTCTTAAAATTTTTTAAAAAAATCAAAATGTCTTCAATTAAAAAAGTCAAGACTCTCACATAAAATCTTTCCCCAAGTAAGAATATCTTTATTATTCTAATATTATCTTTCATAAAAATTGAAGAGAAGAAAGATAGAAAGTTGAGTTTTGAAAGAAAAGGAAGTTGAAGGTAAAGGAGGTTATGATAGTTGAAGAGGAGTTTATGGTGAGGAAGAATTCTTCAACTGTCAAGACTATAACGAAATTATGATGTTACCGTATATTGAAGATAAAAAGTTTTTATCTTGAGAAGTCGATTAATAATTTAAGTGATATAATACTATAATAATATTATTATTATATACAGATTATACTATAAGAGGTGAGGTTTGAAGATCTGGTATTCGGGAATCCAAATCAGTGCTGCTATTGAATGGTTTTTGTTTGAGTTGGGTGAAAGAATGTGTTATATGAGGGGAAAGTAAGATTCATGAAATTAAGAAAAGAGAAGTTCAAAAGAGTATTTGTTTGAAGTCGTTGTACAAATTTAATAATATTATTAATAAATCAAATATTGTATATTTTTATGTTTCAAAGTGATGAGCGAAGTTTATAAGTTGGTTGTGTGATATTGAAGAACTGGAGTGGAGTAGAGTTGAGTGAAGCTGATTGAAGTTATGAAGTTGTTAAGATTGAAGTTTATGAGAGAAGTTTATAAGTGAACATGAGTTTTATGAGGAATATTGAGTAATTGTATCTCCCTCCGATAAAATTATCCAATATTAGCCTTTCAAAATATGGATTAATTGAAAATATTTTACTTGACACCAAATTAAGGATTGAAAACATTTAAATCTCTATGATAAATTGAAATTATTAAAATTCGAATTGAATAATCAGAGAATTAATAAATTACAAGATATCAAATGTTGTGATAAATTAAATTGAGAGATATGATTAATTAATAATAAAATATAATCAAAATAATATAAAAATAATATAAAAATATATTGGAATATTTATAGCTTCTCATTATTGGAAGTAACCAAAGTATTTGTGGATCATCAACAACTTTTACAAATGTTTGCGGTCGTTTTAAACGATCCTGAAAGTAAAAAATGTTTGTGTCGCTACGTTACATTTTATGATTGTCGTTTTTAAATAATATTTAATTATTTATTAATAAATTTTTTTTTATGTTTAATAAAGGGCTTTGGGAAAAGTAACAGAATTAATTGAAACTGAGTATAAAGAAGAAATTGAAAATTAATTAATTTATTTAATTTATTATCTAATTATTTTAATTATTTAATTATTAATCATTATTTGTTATTTTTGAAATTACCATCATTATTTAATTATTATTTAATTTAATCAAATTAGCAAAATGTTTCAAGATATGATTCTAAGCATGATGAATGCTCTTTATAAATGATGGAGATATTGAACTGATTGATTCATTGTTACTTGTGGTACGTTTATAATATGATTAGTATTTATATTAATATTTCTATTGATATTTTAATAATTAAGTTTTTTAATTGTAATTGTATAGGACTTATTTCTCATTATTTTCCACAACCAATCGAATTTGAAAGTCAACCTAATTATGATGAATCTATTCATGTGATGGCTTTAAATTACAATTTCTAATATTGGCTTCCACTTAGTAAGATTATTAATCCATTATTTTTATTTAATTAATTTGTTATTTGATTTATTTATTACAAAGATTAAAACTTATTGTTCCTATTATTCAACATTTAATGCCCGAAGACATGGATCAAGAATCTCCTTAACAGATTAATAACTGGAATCGATATATGTTATTATACCACTTTATATGATATTATCTGATATTATATACAGACACATTATTATTTAGAGTAATAAATACTTTATCCACAAAATTGTCACCTCAACAAATCTTTCCTATCATTAAGGATTATGTAATGTGTATACTTAAAACCCAAATCCAAGATATAGAAAAGCTGGAATGATGGCATTTGCTATAAGTTTTATTATTATTACTGAGATATTATTATTATAACAACAAGGGTTTCAGATCAGGGTGCCTTATTAACTTAATTTTTGTGCTTTCGAACAGTAAATCGTAATCTTGTTTTTTCAAAAAAAAAAATTTTCAATTTTTTATTTTTCAATTTTTATTTTTCTTTTTGTGAATTTTTTTTAATAACAACAGTAATATAGTAGTTGAAGTTTGCTATATATTGCATCTAATATATATTTTATTTTTATACGTTTACGTTATTTAAAAATAAATTATTAGTTTTTGTAAATAATATAGGTATACACTTTACTGACATAACATAATGACATAAATTTGAAGTCTGCATCTATAGTAAATAACAATTTTACAATCCAATGCCTCAGAGTGACACTCGTTGACGCTCTTAGGATACCCTCTTCAGAAGATTTCTTTTTAAACAACCTCTTTCAAACAACGAATTTTCCTGATATATTTTTAGATTATTCGAATTTGCTTCGGGCAAAAAAAAGACGGATCCCTCCACCTTATAAAAATTGTCCAAAAACTCATGAATTGCAATTGTTAATAAAATATCTGAAAAATGTATATAAGAGTCATGTTTTGTTTATTTAGTGTACTATTTTTAAAAAATTTTTTTAAACATCTATGTATAATGATTTGTTTTTTTTTTAATGCGCAATTGATCTTTTATCTAGAAGACTACAAATGATTTGTGTGCTTTATTACATGATTTTCCAAAAAAAAAATCTATTTTATTGTTTAGAAAAAAATAATTAAAATACAAATAAGAAATAAATAATTCTCTAAAATAATCAATAAATTTTAGGTCTCAAGATATAATTTCGCATGATTTTTTTTTTTTTACTAATAAATATTTATTTGTTTACCTGTTTTCATATGGGCGGATTTGTTTGATTTGTTTGATTTTTTATGGCTAAAAAAGGAAATTGATAGGCAGTTTACTAATAATAATTTCCTTTTTTAGATTTTTTAGATTTCGCTAGTGTTCGAAGCCGAAAGGTCATTAGCCGACTTAGCCGATTTAGCCAGCTTAGTTGGCCGATTTTTTGAAAATCAGCTAAGCCGATACTATATAGGGTAATTTTTTTGATTTTTTTATCCGATTTTTTTTATTAAAAAAATGACAAAGTAGCATGAGGAATTTTTATTAATTAGAAATGTAACAGATGTGCGTGAGATATTTTTATTTTTATTTTTTATCAATTAAATAAAAATAACAATTTAAAAGATGAAGTATACAAATATTTTTTTGATCGAATATTTTCTTTTTTTTATCGAGTGTCTTATTGATGTGCTGCAAAAGTATCGTTTTCGATATACCAATGGTCATTTTTTGATATGTTATTTTTTTGATACTTTACAACTAATTATTCGATGGTCATGTGATATTTATATTCTATAAATCATGTGAACAATGTATATTAGTTGCATCACGTTACTTAAAAATGAGTATATCAAAAAAATAACCATAGATATATCGAAAACGATACCTTTGCTGATGTGCTAATTGAACACACATGACTTTCACATGATTTTAACAAGACGTGCTCATAAATTTTATTTCTATATTAAGAAATTTGGCTTTAGCCGACTAAGCCGGCTAAGTCGATTTTAAAATATAGACTTAGCTGGGCTGATTTTTTTAGACCGGCTTAGAACACTAGATTTCGCAATCAAACAAATCCGCCCATATGTTTTTAGAAATAGTTTTATTTTTTTCTAAAAATATCAATTTTGAAATTTATTTTTTATAAAATAAAAATCTGTTTTACTATTTTAAAAATAATAACTCTTAAATAATTTTATTTATTTGTTTAGGTAATAAAAATTTCATATGATTTTGTTTTTTTTGCTAAAAATATCAAAT
The DNA here is from genome assembly GCA_003547095.1 of Diversispora epigaea. Taxonomy (NCBI): domain Eukaryota; kingdom Fungi; phylum Glomeromycota; class Glomeromycetes; order Diversisporales; family Diversisporaceae; genus Diversispora; species Diversispora epigaea. The sequence goes on from PQFF01000011.1 coordinate 280,992, forward strand.
GAATATTTTTTTTTCTAAAATAATTTCGCATGATTTTGTTTTTTTCTAAAAATATCAATTTCGATGGTCCATTTTTTTTTTTAATGTAGTTTTTTATGCAAACAATTTCCTTATTTGTAATTTTTCGGTCAAGATTGACAAGAGTTTTTAACACAAACATTACTTTTTTAAACATTACTTTTTTTATTATAACACAGTTTCTTTGTTTCACGAATGTAGCTAGAAATATATTTTTTTGGGATTTTTTATTTTATTCGTTTTTATATATAATATATATAATTCCATTTTTATTTATTTAATTAATTAATTAAAGAAATTTTAATTTTAATTGACTACCATTTTTTTTATATCATTGTTAGTGCAATTATTGGAATTAAAATTTTTAGATGTTAAAATTATTTAATATTTAGTAAAATCGTTGATAATATTATTGTCAGTATATATAATTATAGCTACAACTGCCTGTGTAAAATTTAGATACATTTTAGTATTACTATCATAATAGCATGTGAAAATTGACGGTCTAAGAGATAATATTATTTGCTGTTCTTATTTTGGAATTCTTATTTAATTAAAGTACAAAAATATCACCCACATCGTTTTGTTGTGAATCAATTTATCGTTATCGTTATACAAACATTTGTGCATAAAAAACGCCATTCACTTCGTAACTGAAATCATTGATCATTGTATTCGTGATGCTTATGACTTTCATTATAATTAACAATATTAATCTGCAATCTATTTCAAGTATTACAATTTGTCAATCTGTTCGATATATACTGCATAAAAACGATAATCTATCAATGGCTTCTTTAATTTCATTTGTTTAATAGTGAGAATTCTATGGTAAACACGTTCCAATAATGTGCGAATGAGGTAATTTTTGATATAAATATAACCTTGATTGATAGTTTCTCTATTCACTTCCATGATGTTGAATAGAACCTTTTTTTTCAAAACGGCTACTTTAGTTGCCTTGGTTCTTTTATTGATATTTTCTGTAACTGCCAAAAAAACAAAAACTATTACCAGGACACGCAATTATACTAAAACTGTTTATCCCACCAATTGCCCAGCGCGCGAAACTACCAAAACGTCTACGACTACCTATTTCACTACCGCCACGTCTACACTTACTTCTATCACCTCCACCACCACTTACACCACCACCACTTTCACCAAATTTCCCACCTTCGAAGCCGAAAAGAGATACAATAAAGTTATCTGCAATATTGATAAAAATGGATGTTATTTCCTGAACAAATACACTAAGATCGTCTTCTGCAAACCAACTGTTTTCTTGCCATGTCCGAAAGCTTGTACAAAAACAGCAACAACTATTGAGACCTCCACTTCGATCATTACTTCGACCGCTACTACAAAAACCACTGCCGTATTGACCTCCACCATCACAGAAACATGTCTTCCTCCCTACGCGCCTTGTTCTATTGAACTTCCTGATAGTCAATGTTGTACTGGGATATGTAGAGGTAGTATCCCCATATGTGATCCTAATATGGGCGGCTGACCATATATTTTAAATTCCATTTAAATCTATTATAATAATTTATATATTTTAAAGAATACGAGTAGTACTTCTGGATTATTATTATTCGATTCAGCAAAATAAATTTCTCTTTTTACAAATAGGTCTAATATACTTAAAAGTATCGTTATTTATCCATTCTATAAAAAAATTGTAATATTTTGAATTAATTTCGTTGAATTAATGAATTCGTCTGTCCTTGTATTTCCACTATTATTATTATTATTATCTGCAGAAATAATGTAATTATTACCTATAGTGAAATTTTCTTGGAATTAGATGAATCATTATTTTAAAATGACATAAAGTAATAATCAACATATGATGAGCATAGTAATAATAGGAGAATCATCTTGTTATTATTGAAAAAATCCTTTTTTTTCCCGATTTTCATCTCCAAACTATTTACATATTATCTATTATAATAATAATAAAATTAATATTATCTAATTAATATTATCTATTTTGTCTATTCACACCAAAATGCTAGACTATTATTATCACCATGATCGAAGTAAATATTCTATCGTTAATTATATGATTTTAATTAGTTAGCTCTGAACAATTGAAAAAATATTATTCTTTAATATTGTAAAAAAAAATATTAGAATAAATTATTGAAATAAACGAAATTGGGAAAAATCCAATCCAATAAACTTTTATTGATAGATCAAGTGTAAATTTTAAATATACTGATAATTTATTCTACATTTATATATTCACATCCTAGGTTAAATTTATGCATCATTTTCTTTCTATTTGTTCTATTTAATTGTATTTCCCTTTATTTGATTACACTGATTCCGAGATGTCATTGTCATTCTTGTCATCGAAACCTCTTGTTTTTCTCCTTTTTTTAATGATATTTTCCCCTTTTTTTTTGTCTTTTTAATTTATTATATTATTTGCAATTTCCTATGTTGCCAGTTTTCACATCATTCCTTCCAGTAGTCTTTTAAATATTCTTTAAAACTAATCATCCCTTCAATAATTGTTTTCTTAGCTTTCTCTTTCGATTTCAACATTTATGTGACTTTAAATACTAAAGAATAGGGGAGGAATCCCTTAATTACATCATCATTTCATCTAAGTCTTCCCACCACGCCATAATTCACTTAAAAATTTAAGTTCTCTTTGTGTTTTTAATTTTTGTAGTCAAGCAGTCTATCAGTTGTTTGTTATGTTCTGTCATTGGAGTATGTGTTCTATTTGCATCGTTACAATCGAACACATGTATATCAATCTCCCATAAAAGATGCTATTATATATGAGGGTTGATGTTTAAATATTTTAAGCATTGAGATTATATAGATAATAACAATACTATTATTATTTTTTTTAAAAAAAATAAAATAAAGCCGAGTGTGTTACATAATTTTTTACAGCATTTGAATAATTATCATTATAGTGTTTTTTGTTTTTATTTCGTTAAATTGTACATCTTTTTTTTTCATTTTTTTTCATAACATTTAAATAAAACGCCGATTAATTTATAGTTTACATTTCAAACCCTTTAAGTCATTTGAATTCTAAAAGAAAGTTATTTTAAAATATTAAATTTTTAAGAAAGGTTATCCCAAGACTTTTCGGAATTTCCAAATGATAAAGAAGATTACAACGTTATTATTGAAGTTTGTCAAGTACAAAAAAAAACTTCACTGCACACTTGACCGTCTTACATCATCATGAATTAACAAACCTTTTTTCGTTATATATCAATTTTAATAGATTCATTTATGGGTAGGCAAATAAAATATGAAGTTTCATCATGTTTACTTAGTAATACAAAAATAAATATAATAAAATAAAAATATAATTTAAGATTTTCTAAGCGATTTGATGAATTTCTTATGGGTTTTTCATATGGTTATTATTAAAATTAAAACCATTTACTCTGCTAATAATTGAATTTACTATTTTTTAATGAGAAAATAAAACTATTTTTCGTTTCCATCCATTGACCTGCATCATAAGTATAAGTATTATCCCATGCTAAAGGATTATAACCTCAATAATTCCATCAGTTCCTTTGACTTTCACCATAACGACTGTTCAAGCATAACCATGACATATGTTTGTGGAGCAAACCCATCTTTAGTTTCACACAAATTTATATGGGAAATTTGCTGTTGAATAAGTAGTCATTTTGTTAATTCAACTAGAAATTTCTACTCATGATCTTCAGAAATTGCACAATTCTATTGGTGGGTCAGGAGCAGTCTAATGTCTTTCTAAAGTTGTTTATCAACTGATAATATAATTGGTAAATTTATTTTTAATTATTTTTTCTGATATATTAGATATTTAGTTTATTAACAATACTATATTATATTTCAATTTGTAAATTTAAATATATTATATTTTATTTGATCTTTTTTATTATTAAAAAATATCATGCGAATTACTATCTTTAGACCTGAGATTTATTGATTATACTAAAACAGATAAACAAATAAATAAATTATTTTAAAGGATTCTTATTTATTTCTAAAAAAAAATTAAAGAAATTATTATTTAAATTTTGATTATTTCAAAAACAGTAAAAACGGATTTTTTTTATTTTAGGAAAATTATTATTTTTTTTTCTAATTTCTAAAAAAAATGGATTATTGAAATTGATATTTTTTGGTGATGATGACATTATTATTGCCATTAAAAAAATGATGAAGGAAAAGTAACAATAAAGCATCTAAAAAAAAAAAAGAATCACTACACGACTAAAAAAAATTGATGAAGAATTTTAATAAATTTGTCTGTTTATTTTTATTATTATTTATTTTTTAATTTTATTTTATTTTATTTTATTCATTCTAAATCACATATTTTATTTTAGTTATTTAAAAAATCTGTAATTTTTTCTTTTTAACCAAATTTTGATATAAATAAAACTGACTTTAACAAACAAACAAAAAAAATGTGTAAAATATAAATATCTATCATTTTTTCTTGAGTTCTGAAAAAAATTTATTAAAAAAATCAGTTAAACATAGAATTAAAACAAAATTAAATTAATTATTAACTATAAAATGAGTCATTGTTTATACAATATATTTGAGATAAATATACCAGAAGGATGTATGAACGAGTTTTCAATAAATTATACACAGATTCAAAATATTTTTAAAAATTAAAACCCTTTAATAATCAAAAAAACACAAACAACTTGGTTAATTCTGTATGACATAAATTTTATACATATAAAACCTTGGATTTTAACAAATATCTTTAAACTAGTATTAAAAAATTTCAAGAAAATATTCTCAAACAATATCAACAATATCCAAGTCTGGCATGTGTGTATTGTGCAAGATTATTATACCCAAAGAAAGCAAAATGGATCAAGAAATAAAATATCCAATTTATAAGAGGCTTTTGATAATTTTTATTTAGAGTTTACCCCAAATACAAAGGAAAAAAAAGTTCCCATGGTTGAGATTGAATCAGTTCCTTTACATAATGAAAATATCTTTCACCAGCACATATTCATTGTTTTTTACTGGAACACTGAACAACACTGGAATGCTGGAATATGGGCAACACTGGATAACACTTGAATACTGAAATTTGCAACACTGGAATGCCGGAATACTGGACAACACTGGAACATTGGGACATTGAACAACACTAGATAATACTGGAATACCGGGATACTAGATGATACTGGAATGCTGGAATACTGAACAACACTGGAACACTGAATAACACAACACTGGGAGAACTGGGAACACTGGACAACCATGGAACACTCTGTGAGCACTGGACAACACTTGATAATCTGGAAAACGGGGAACACTGGAGAAACTGGACAATACTGGAAGAATTGATAACATTGGGAAACAATGGAACAAAGGATAAGATTATTGGAAAACTCTGGATCACTGGAATGCTGGGTTACATTATTTTGGAACTGGAACTGAATTCTGGATATCTGATATGTGATAGTGAGGGTGCACAAATTCCACATGGGATGTGCACGGGATTTCGAAATGTTGCGAAGGTCACAGGAGATGATATTAAGATGACAGTGTTACCAGATGAGTGTGTTACCATCTAGATGACAGATTATTCATCCTCATACAAAGTATTTCATCCTTGTGTATCATCTTTAAAAATAGAAAAGAACGTGTTTAGACACAACAATGAAGGATGAAGGAAAATAAGTTTGAAAGTATATAAAATAGACTGGTAATTTAGGATGTGAAAAGGATCGGCTCATTTTTACAATTTTATAATTTTTAATTTTCTTTTGGTACATTTTAAATAAATACAAAAATCTTTCACCTAATTTGTAATAAAATAATAAATAATCTTTTGGTACATATTTTTGTAATAAAGATAGAAACATATTGTTTCAATTTAGCAGCAGAGATAAGACACGCCAAAGCAGTGATATATTTTTGTTGTTACATCTTTGCAATAAGTTTAATAGTTTCGACATACTCCGCAATAATTTGATACGTTTTTAAATATTTTATTTCGTGATAATGGTAATATTGGTGAGAAACAGTTAACAGCCCATAATACCTCTATTACTAAGTCTGAAGCTAAGATTCGAAAGTTTGTGTAGTGAGCTGTAAAAAGATACTTTTACTCCACTTACTCATGTACCTTCAGATCACGCCAGTGTGTGTAGTTGTTTAAAGAATATTTGTAGTACTTGACCGGTGTAATCAGGTTATAGCCTGACTGAGATAGTACAAACCTGCGTAATTAAGTAGAGAAACCTAACAGGAACAGATGAAAAAGGGTGTGACGAGAGTTTGATTTAGTGGAACTGATTGACGTAACTTTACTTATTGTTCTGGGCAGACTGTCACAATAGTAAGGTATTTAATATTTTGTCTGTTTTGATTGTGAAAAGTGTTTAAAGTGTTACATAAGCATTTTATAAATATATAATGCTTTATATTTCATAAGAAATTTATGAATTTTATTTAATTTGTAATAAAATGAAACATTGTATCTATAAAGCAAAGAATTGAATATACAGTATAATTTGTTTTAAGTTTTAAAATTAAAGCATTTTTTAAACTATATGTCAAGAATATAAAATACAAAGTGCTAATTTGGGATAAGGATAATTTTTTTCGAAATCAGCAAACAGGGTTCAAAATAAAAAGTTAGATGAGGGTAAGTTAGGAGAAACAAGTTCAAATCTAAATAACATTTATAGATTATATTTGAATTTTAAGTAAAAACTAAAAAACGAAGTAACATATAATTATTAAATACTAGAAATGAAAAGCATTAACTAATATGAAAACAAAAAACTTCATTTATTTGATAATTTAATATGTTTAATTTAATAAATTACAACTTAATAAATATATTTTTAATTTATTTAATAAACTAATTTATACTTTAAAAATTAGGATAAATTATTTTAAGAATATAGAGTTTTATTTAACTTCATTTAAATCAATAAATATTAATTGTCATTTAGAAGACATTCTTTATGCGTCAAAAATTAATTGTTCTTAAAAAAATCATTGTTGAAATATTATATTGTAGCCCTTTTAGATGATTTTATTAAAAATTTATATTCGGAATCAAAAACTGGGCTAGGTTCAAATTTTATAAATTATAAAATAGTGTAGTTCTTTATAATTTAATAAAGTGTGAGTATTTACATTAAGTGATAAACATTTTAAAGTTATTAAAGAATATGGAGTTCAATTTAATATAGAAGAACAAATAAAGTGCTAAGAGGCAAAAACTTTTTTATAAACAATTATAAAAGACTGTGAACAGGGCTCTCCATTTTACAGAGAGCTCTACCTCTAACTCTATTATTTGGGACAGAGTGAGATAATTCTGATTCACGCTTAAGGGATATTCCCCAACAGTATATGGTGCACTAATCCTTAAATATGATTGAGAATTAAAAATTATGGGATTCCAGATCAAACTATATGTCCGGTCGGTCATGTGCCATATACATATGATTTACATATTTCTCTCTTCATTGATAGGCCATCTTTATGGTGCTTTGCATAAATAAATTTTTTGATTTTTTTTTCACAAAAAAAAAACATACAAAAAAAGATTCGAGATGAGAAAAAAAAACTCATGCATCTTTCAAATTTTCAAATCACCAGTCCTCAGTCTATTTGATATTAATTAAATTAATACCACTATTTATAATCGAATCATGTACGTATTTATTGGTTAATATTCTTAACAACTATTTATTTTTCTTTATACCAGTAAAACTCTACATTATACTTTATTAGTTATTACAAGATATATTAATTGTATATATATGAATAATACAAATTAATAATTATCATATGCTATTATAAGTTCTTTTTCTTTATCAATCCATTCACTCACAAAAATTCATGTTTAAGACAATGGCTCTAGTCACGGGTCATATATAAACTCATGTTATTATATCAACTTAGTTAATGGTAATATACCTTTAAATTTTGAATTATTATCATGAGAGGAAAGATAGAGAAATATATTTTATACCATATACTACTTTCATTTGAAAATTTATCATTTCTTTTCATTTCAATACTCAAGCTACTCTCACAAATAAATTATGATTTATTAATATCTACTCTAGTTACGTTGCCTACAAACATCGTGCCCAAATCATGCTCTAATATACATAATCAAGTTTCACCAATCAAAAGAAATGACTTAATTCAAATAATAATGCTATATATGATTGACTATCTGTCAAGAAGTTAATAAAGGAATTATGAATATTTTTTTACACACATCTTCAGACCAGAAGAAATATAAGATCGAAGAGTGTAAAAATTTATTTGAACTAAAATAGTATAGGTTAGTATTCATTAATTATGTATATATATTAAATTATATTAAATTATACTATCTAAACAATTGGTTTATAAGTTGAACAATCCATTTTAAGCTATGGAACGAAGTGCCAATATGAAAAGAGTTAAGGGTACATAAATATCATCACATGTATAATATGATTATTTGGAATCTTTAACAATGAGAAATGGTTTTATTTCGTTCATAATGAAAATAATAAAAAGTTACGAATGTTTGAAAGGCTTTAAAAATAACAATTGAACAAAAGTGAATTTCTTCTACCTCTTAATTTTTTTTATAGGGAATTTTGTTTGGATTAGTTTAATTTTTTTATAATAAATAAATGGAACATTATTTATTATTAATTATTATTAAGATTGCATCAACTCAACAAATTAATTATTATCATTCTTGATATATGTAGTAATTGATCTCGTTGTATAATTATAAAAATGGTTTTTGTGATATCAAAAATATAAAAATAATAAAGTGGGCTTAATTTTTATGAATACTTTTGCTTTGTTTAAGTAATAATGAATACTTCAGTGGATGATCATAAAGTAATAACATCATGTCATGTTTATCAAAAATTCAAAAGTCAGATGAGTTTCAGATGAGTTATAATTTATAATGATGATGTAATCTTAAATTTAGAAGATCAGTATTTGCATAATGATCACAGTAATATTAACTAGTTTTTTCTCTTATAATATATAAATTTCATTAATTATAATTTTTTATATATTCAATTTGAAAACATTGTAATACTCTCCTAATTTTATGAATTTTTATTATGAGTATTGACTACTGATAAATTCTTCACTGTCACTGTGAATGACTTTCAATTCCTGATAAAAGAATTCAATAGCTATATTCGTTCAATTCAAAGTTATGATTTATTTTATTTTGTTTAAGAAAATCTCTATAGAAAATTTAAATATAAATTAAAAAAAACATATTGAAATATTTACCTCTTTTAAAAATTTTGTACTGATTTCTTGTGAATTATTAAATTTCTCCAAGGTAACTTGATTTGATTTATGAAGTCCAAATAATTCTTCTGGCATATCTATCTATTCAGCTTTCCAAATGCTGCCAAATCCTCCTTTAGCTAAATGTACTATTTGCTATAATTTATCCATCTCCAATTTCCATTTCTTTGCATCGACCTCTACTTCTGATTGAGTCAATTGAATAATCTTTTCAATTTCATTATTACCATTAGCTCATTTTTACAGTTTTATAAGTTTACAATTTGAATATGTATTATTTTCAAATTTTATTCTTCACAATTATGGCTAACCAAGATTAATTTTTCCATTATTATTTCCTCCTTCAGCTGATTTTGAATAGCTTTCTTTTTGTCTTTTATGGTTTCAATCCCACCACTATTGTGGTGAAGTAAATTGGTAATCAGGTGAAATGTCACGGGGATGATATTTTTGTGACATTAGATGAACTTTCAGGTGATTGTCATCTTTGTACGAGGATGAAGGATGAAGAATGCTGTACAAGGATAAAGGATATCGTATGAAAATAAAGGATGATGCACAAAGGATGAAGTATGAAGTACAAAGATGAAGTGTAAACAAAAGAGAAAGTATAAATATGACTGTTGTTGGAAGTAAGTTTCAGTAGTAAAAAGTGAGAAGTCAAGTTAGAATATAATTAATGGTTAATTAATGAATTAGAAATAATTCAGGATAATTCGAAATACTTTAATAAATATTAAATAGAAAAGTAAACTTCCTTCAGGAACAGGAAAGATACGTCACGCTGTAATATTTCTGTTGTTGAATGATACTTTACTTTTAAAACTTTATATTTTATATTTTAATAAACTTATATTTTGTGTTGTAATATTGCGAAATATTATTAAATATTGTTTGATACTGCGTTACTACTTTTACTCTACTTTACTCATAATTAATTTGATTATTATTTGATTATTATTATTATTTATTATATATTTATTATCTGTTTCAAGATAGGCAAGTTTAGATTGATTAATTGCTTGACCTACTGGCAGATAGAGACTATTATTATTTGCTTGTGTGATGCAAACTGTGAGACTGATTTGAGAAATTGTTTGAAATACTCTGCACTCCTGTGACACTATGACAACTCTCAAGATTGTACTACCCTTCGATTTTTCTTCCTTTAGATGATTTCAAATACTATTACAAAGCTTTCTTATAATCTTTTGATGTTCCAATACTATCACTATAACAATTCCTAAGATTATTCTGTCCTTAATTGGTCCCCACCTTCAGCTAACTTCAAGTACCATTGAAATTCTTTCTCTTCATCTTTTGTGGTTCCGATTTCATATTGATAACAATCTTCAAAATTAAATTTTTCCTTTATAATTTTTCCCTTCTGCAAAATTCAAATCCAATGAAAAGTGCTCTCCATATTTGTCATTCCAATCCCATTTCTATAAGTTTATTCTGTCCCCTTAGCTGATTTCAAGTATGACTAAAATGTTTTCTCTTCATCATTTGTGGTACTAATCACATCTCGATAGCAGCATGCAAGACTATTCTGTCCTCCACAGTCTCTCCTTCGGCTAATTTTAAATACTACTGAAATGATTTCTCTTCATCTTTTTGTGGTTTCAATTACATAACGATGACAATCTCCAAGATTATTAAGATTATTCTATCTACTACTATTTACTCCTTCGTCCGAATTTCAAGTACCACAGAAAAGCTTTCATTCCAATCCTATGCTGATGACAATATCCAAGATTATTCTTCATCAAATGATATCCTCCTTCATCTGAAATGTCTCTTGATCTTTTGTAGTTCCAACTCATCATCATAACAAGATTCAAGATTGTTTAGCCCAGTATTGTTCCTCTTCAGACTTTTTCTTCATCTTTTATAGTTTTAATCCCATCATGTTAACAAGCTCCAAAATTATTCTTCCTATATGGTGTCCTCCTTCAGCTGGCTTTAAGTACCACACTTTTCATCTCTATGGTTCCGATTCTACTTTCATAACAATATCCAAGATTAAATTTTCCTTCATGGTTTCCCCCCTTCCGCTGACTTCAAGTACCACTTAAAAGCTTTCTTTTTATCTTTTGTGATTCCAATATTTATTTTCAAGATTATTCTGTTCTTCATGGTTTCTGCCTTCAACTGATTTCAAGAACCACTGAACTGCTTTCTCTTCATTATTTGAAGTTCCGATTCCAAGGTAATAACATTTTCCAAGTTCAAATTGTCTATCATTATTTCCCTTTTCAGCCAATTTCAAGTACAACTGAATTTTCTCTTTCCTTTTCTTAAATTTTCCATTGTGCAGAGATTTTTTGGTCCAAAAATTTAATAAAAATTATCGAATTTGAAAATTCTATTTCTTTTTATTAAAAATTCGAAATGGTATACACTAGTTGAAATGAGACAAATCGGCAATATTAAAATTTGGCCGACTTTCAGCTAATTGCCAAAAAAAATCAGCCTAAATTTGGTCATTAATAAATTTCAGCCAAAATTCGGAAATTCTGAATTTTGATCGAAACTTAAAAATCAACTTTAAGTTAAGTTTCGACCAAAATTTGATTTCTGAATTTGTGCTGAAATTTGGTACAATATTTTGATATGCTGTTTTGTTGTCAAAATGGACATTTCGGAAATATAGAATTTTGGAACAATTCTGCCTAAATTCAGCTTATCCATTTCGAAAATATGATATTCCGGCTTATTAATTAAATTTAGCAAAAATTTGGAATTTATTAAAAGAATTCTTGTTTTTTACCGATTATTAGACATTTCAGAATTATGTATAAAGTAAGCATATTTCATTCACAATATTGTAAGCGAAATAAGGCAAATCAGCAATATCAAAATTCGGTTAACTTTCAGCTGATTGTCAAAAAAAAATCAGCTATTAGAAATTTCAGGAAATTTTGAAGTGATTTTTAAGTTTTGACCAAAATTCAAAATTTCCGAATTTGTGCTAAAATTTATACAATATTTTGATACTGTTTTACTGCCAAAATGTCAATTTCAGAAATATACTCTTTCTGCAAAAATTTATTTTAAATTCAACCGTTAATAAATTTTAGCCAAAATTCGGAAAATCAGATTTTAGTTTCAACTAAAATTTGGAATTTCCAAATTCATACTGAAATTTATACAATATTTTGATGCTGTCAAAATGTCAATTTCAGAAATATACTCTTTCTACAAAAATTTATCTTAAATTCAACCGTTAATAAATTTTAGTCAAAATTTAGAAAATTTAATAAAATCTTTATCATTTCAGAAAAAAAATTACTGAATTCAGATGATTTTAATGCAAAATTTCTGATTTATCATTTATTTCTGATTTATTATGTATTTATGGTATACCTGCCGCCCAAATTCAAAATTCAAATGCTGAAATCCCAAATGCCAAAATCCCAAATCCCAAATCCCAAATTCCAAATTACAATTAGTATCTTTTGCCAAAATCCCAAATCCCAAATCCCAAATACTAGTAATTTGTGCATTTTGGCGTCCCAAATCCCAAATTATTTGGGATTTGGGCAACACGTATAATTTATGGAAATTTTAATAAAATTACATAATTCTAATCATTTCAGAATAAAATAAGAAAGATAATTTTTAGTGTAAATTATATTTTCTATTTATTGGATTTACTACCAAATACTCTTTAGCATTTTTATGATCTGAAATTTTATACTTAACTGGTACAAATCATCCAAGAATATGATGGACTGGAATAATACAATCTCGACTTTTAGGATAAAATTCAGTATCTCATAATTCGACATTATACATTTGTTAATTTATGCTGAAATAGAACCGATTCTTGATTTTTTTGTACCAATGAACATATGCCAGATAATGATTTTCCATATTTATTTTATTTGTACTTATTTCATGAACAAAAAAGAACTGAATTTGACCTGGATAAATATCAATACTATCATCTTCAGATGCAAATTTAGCTAGAATATATGAGCTTTTTTGGTGTCTAAGTGAAAATGTCGAACCAAATATTTCGGAACCAATTCAGCAGCGATGTTGACTGTGATTTACCTTCCAAATAAATAATGGAAACAGACAACTATTAGCAGGGATTAATTTTGTATAAGACACACAGCACTATACTTAATTTACTAAAGCTGAAGGATCTATACTATTATTAAAGTATAATTGGGATGGAATTAAGGTATTGTGAAATTAAGGCGAAAGAGGCAGGGGTGAGGTTTTATAAGGGTAAAAACTAAGTTTAACACTAATTCACTAAGAATTCAAGTCCAGAACACTAAGTAAGGCTAAATTTATACTAGATAACGAGATCACACAGCAAATTATCTAATTAAAACAAATACCAAGATCACTAAGCAGGGTATTTAAGAGAATTTCAATAAGAAACTATAAACTAATTATTAAGATCACAAAGCAGAATAATAGTTTATAACAAGAATAATACTAAGATCATACAGCAAAGTAAAAGGGTATTTTCACAAAGAATTAAATAATAATTTAATAAGAAATATATTATTTAATAATAAATCACAGAGTATCTTTATTACTGAGTTATTCAAGTTTTCAGAATTAATTGATTAATTGACTAACTGAGGATTGAAAAAAAGAGAAATTCAATCCTTTATATACATAATAGATTACGCTATTGATTACACTGTACTCTACGCTATTCACTATGCTGTAGAATATGCTAATGCATACACTATCAATTATGCTAATGTTACGCTATTAATTACGTTATCTATTACGCTTTCAATTATGCTGTACTATACACTATTGATCTACAGTCGTAATACATATTTTGTTGCACTAATTTCTAAGTGATTTACATTAATATTTATAAATATAGAAATAATATACTAATAGTCAATAAATAAATAAATAATAATAATAAGTAATAAATAATAAATATTGATTAAATAATAAAATATAATAATATAATATAATAAACTACTACAGCTAACAATTCTCCCCAACTTAATTATAAAGTTCCACTTATAATTATTAAAAAGTAAGATCATCTATAGTACGATGATATTCGACCAATTCTCTATAGTCCTTCGATTTCATATCCAAAAGTATATGATAAGATAAATGTGAAGTTCTATAAATCTGCTCCACATCTGACTTAAAAAGATTATAAACCCTAATAATTCCTTTATAAAAATGATATTCTCATTGGATGTTCTTTACTTGAGCGAATTCCAACCATTTATCTCTTGGAGTGACAGAGAGATGAATTAATTCTCCTACATAAAATGCATATACCATTGTTATAATTCTATGACATTGTCTTGCTTTTTCCTTGAATTTGGTATAAACATTATTCATGGAGGTTTTTCAAGTATCAATAAAATTATAAGGACATTGTATCTGTTGAACTGTATAGCTTCCAACAGTCAATAAATCTTGTTTGTATCTATCTAAGTTATTTCTCTCCATGGGAATTTCTTAAATTATTTATAGGAAATTTTTCTCAGAATAGGAATTATTTTTATATCAAATAAAGTTACGCCAATAATTTTTTTGTCTAACTTTAACAGGGTTTATATAATAATAATTTGTGGTATCCAACTGGTCTTTTCATAATACTTTTTAAGTAGTGATCCATTTAATGGTACTCGTAATACTTTCCCATCTATTGTTCTTAATTTATAAACTCCTGGATATAAAAGATCATAAATATAGTATGGTCCTTTCCATTTTGGATCTAATTTTCCAGTGTGACTGGTTTGTTTGACAGCTTCGTATAACAAAACTTTATCCCCTATTTCATAAACAATAGGTGTGATAACCTGTTGATCATGATATTCTTTCTGTTTTAATTGTTGTTTTTTAATTCTATTTTGAGTTTGTCCTCTAACAACAGGTAATTCATCAACTAATGTGAAGAGTTGAGTTAATAGATTAGTTTCAATAACTTCTAATCCTTTTTTGAATGGGTAGTTGGCAGTTCGGCCATAAACCAAATAAAAAGGTTCAATTTTTGTTGTTGCCTGTTGAGCAGTTCTATATGCAAACAATACTGAGGGTATGTATTTATCCCATTCATCATTATTTACTGTTGTTTTAGCTAATAATTCACAAAGAGTACGATTAAAGCGCTCAACCAATCCATTGGTTGCAGGGTGATAGGATGTAGAATATATGGGTTTGATATTGTATTTTTCTAATAATTCATCAATATGTTGATTTTTGAAATGAATTCCTCTATTAGATAATAAAATATGGGGGCAAATAATGTCCTCATATATAAATTCAGCTACTTGTTGTGCAGTTGCTTGCGGAATGACTTTAGCTTCAGGCCATTTTGTTAAATAATCAACAGCAACTACTATGTATTTATTTTTACTTTTTGTTAATGGTAGAGGTTCAACAATATCTATCCCTATTTTTGAGAAGGGTTCATCCACAGGTATTGGTTATAGGGGTTCAATATTTCGCTTCCGTCCTCATCATTGACAACTGTCACATGATCTAATATAATCTTTGATATCATTGTACATTTGTGGCCAAAAATATAAGTTGTGAACTTTATTAAAAACTATATCTACTCCTAAATGAGCTCCTAAGGGATGGTTATGTAACATGAATAATACTGGTTCTATTTCATGTTTTTGTAACACTTGAAGTAATTGTCCTCGAGTTCTTTTTCTTCTATCAATTTTAAATAATAAATTGTCTTGTAATTTGAAAATTTTGCTTTTTGATTTAATACGATTTGCTATTTTCTGATCTTGTGATAAAATTTGATTAGTTAAATACTGTCTGAGTTGTTGATATTCAATTAAATCCATTTTTTGTATAACTGCTTTGTCAGGACACTGACAACCTGAACTGAATTAAATTTTATAGTCAGATTTACTTGTTATTATTGTATATTTGTGTATAATTAATTAAATACTATTTTAATTGGATTGGGAAGGTGAGAAAGGGTATCAGCATTGTTGTGTTTTCGTCCAGCTCTATGAATAATGGTATAATTATAAGGTTCTAGTCTCAAAATCCATCTTGCTCTTCGTCCTTTAAGTTCAGAAGTTTGTAACCATTTTAATGCAGCATGATCGGTTACAATTAAGAAATGGTCAGTTCCAAAATAATGTCAGAAATATTCCACAGCCCATACTACTGCTAAACATTCTAAGTCAGTTACGGAATAGTTTTGTTCAGCTTTATTCAGACTCCTACTTGCGTAAGCAATTGCATATTCGCGTTTGTTTTCCTCATCCTTTTGAGCTAAGACAGCTCCTAGTCCAGAGGTTGATGCATTGGTATGTAATATAAATGGTTTGTCAAAGTTTGGGTATTGTAGGATTGGTGCAGAAATTAAATATTTCTTTAACTTTTCAAATTTTTGTTGATCTTCCACCCAATTAAAAGGTTCATCTTTTTGTAATAATTTATTTAAAAGTTTCGCAATATTGAAAAATTGATTAATGAATTTTCGATAGTATGATGCAAGACCTAGAAATTCTCTGAGTGTTCTCAAGTTATGTGGAATAGGAAAGTTTTTTACTTTAATAATTTTGTCCTCGTCAGGTAGGATTCCATTCCTGGTGATTTCATGCCCTAGAAATTTAATTGAGTACTAATTCGCTTTAGTTGCATACTAACATGTAACATTAATAAACTTGAAACATTATATGATCCTTCTAAACCTAATTCAGATTTAGTAACCTGAGATGTACAATTTGTTGAACGAATTTCTTTGAGAACTCGAAATATTAAAGGAGCAATAGTCATTAAAGTTTTGTTTTGAAATTCATTTTCACCAAATTTTGCTATTCTAGTTAACCATCTTCCAATAATTTCAAGTTGCTTAGATGTATTAGTTGTGTGATATTTTTCACATCCAATTGGTTTGTGACCGTTTAATATATAAATGTCCTTTTTTTAATATAACAATTACCACATAAAAATCGAGGCCTATATAATTTGTTCAATGCGGACTAACAAAAATTATCATTTTCTTTCAACGCTTGACAATTTATTTGTCCAATACAAGGTGCAATAATAACTTGTTCCATACAGCCAATTTCTCTTGTAAAATAATAATGATTTTGTTGGCAAAATAAACATTTTCTTTATTGTATACAACTTTCTTCAGTACTTTTAGTTTTTGATTTGGATTTTTTTTATGTACCCTTTGATCAAAGTTAAAGTGAAACATACATACGCCTAATTTCAAAAGATCATTATTTGCATTAGTAACCATTTCATTGTTAATTTGCCAGGTAACAGTTAATTCTTGAAGTCTTTTAGCACAATTTGTTTGTGGCACGTTTTATATATTCCATATATTTAGTCAATTAGAACACAAGGTGTTGATTTGCTAATAGAATCTTGATTTATTGTTCGATAAGATGATTCTTCTAGAATTTCAAGTAACTCAGGTTCTATATCAGATTCGATGTCACTAACACATGTTTCATCATCTTTTATAGAATTTAATGCACAAAAATACCCTTCTTTATCAAATTCTATTTCAAAATCTTCCTTTTTTTTTATTATTTTTATTAATATTATTATTGTAATTTATATTATTAAATTCATAAAATTCAGTGTTATTATCACTTTCGTCAGAAAACTATCTATTTGATTGTCTAGATTTGAAAATTCAAGATTTTTCATTTTGAATCTCTAATACGGAATGCACTTTTTACTGGCAAGGATTCTCCACATAGAAAAAGTAGTCCGAAACGAAAATAACAGGAATAATTATATCATATCTTATCTATCTAATTTTGTAATTTAATCTGTATCATTAATTTATGGTTACTCGGCAATTACAAAAAAACGTGAATTTTACTATGAAAAAAAAATTTTTAATTATATAAAATTATTATTTTTAGAAAACCACCTGTCGATCATCAGACATATCGCAATTATTATTGTTGTACAAATGCATGCAAAATGGAATTTATTTAATCCGATTAAGTTGAAGAAATTGGAGAAATAAAAGAAATGAAAGAAACGAGAAAAACGGAAGAAATAAAAGAAACGGGAGAAACAGAAGAATTGAAAGAACCGGGAAAATCGGAAGTGTAGGCACATTAAACATTATTTTCAAAATCATAATTTATTGCTAATAAATTACACATTAAAATTTCTAATCAATATAAATTATATTACAGTTCGTGAGAATTTAATTTCATAATTATGTTTTGATATTCTTTAATAAATAATAAACTAATCAATATAATTATATTACAGTTAGTGAGTATTTAATTTTATAGTTATTGAATCAATGTTTTAACATTATATAACAAATAATAAACTAATCAACATAAATTATATTACAGTGAGTGAGTATTTAATTTTATAATTATTGAAATCAATGTTTTAATCGGTCACTTTAAAAAAAAAAAAAAAAAAAAAAAAAAAAAAAGAAATCAATGTTTTAATATCATATAACAATTCTCTAATCAATAATAAACTAATCAATATAAATTATATTACAGTCCGTGAGTATTTAATTTTATAATTATTGAATCAATGTTTTAACATTATATAACAAATAATAAACTAATCAACATAAATTATATTACAGCGAGTGAGTATTTAATTTTATAATTATTGAAATCAATGTTTTAATAT
>PQFF01000011.1:300098-380183 GCA_003547095.1 Diversispora epigaea
ATATTATATAACAATTCTCTAATCAATAATAAACTAATCAATATAAATTATATTACAGTCCGTGAGTATTTAATTTTATAATTATTGAATCAATGTTTTAACATTATATAACAAATAATAAACTAATCAACATAAATTATATTACAGCGAGTGAGTATTTAATTTTATAATTATTGAAATCAATGTTTTAATATCATATAACAATTCTCTAATCAATAATAAACTAATCAATATAAATTATATTATAGTTCGTGAGTATTTAATTCTATAATTATTGAAATCAATGTTTCGATATTATATAACAATTCTCTAATCAATAATAAACTAATCAATATAAATTATATTACAGCGAGTGAGTATTTAATTTTATAATTATTGAAATCAATTTATTAATATTATATAACAATTCTCTAATCGATCAATATAAATTATATTACAGCGAGTGAGTATTTAATTTTATAATTATTGAAACCAATGTTTTAATATCATATAACAATTCTCTAATCAATAATAAACTAATCAATATAAATTATATTACAGTTTGTGAGTATTTAATTTTATAATTATTGAAATCAATGTTTCGATATTATATAACAATTCTCTAATCAATAATAAACTAATCGATATAAATTATATTACAGTTCGTGAGTATTTAATTTTATAATTATTGAAATCAATGTTTCGATATTATATAAAAATTCTCTAATCAATAATAAACTAATCAATATAAATTATCTTATAGTTAGTGAGTATTTAATTTTATAATTATTGAAATCAATGTTTTAATCAATAATAAACTAATCAATAAAAATTATATTACAGCGAGTGATTATTTAATTTTATAATTATTGAAATCAATGTTTTAATATTATATAACAATTCTCTAATCAATAATAAACTAATCAATATAAATTATATTACAGCGAGTGAGTATTTAATTTTATAATTATTGAAATCAATGTTTTAATATTATATAACAATTCTCTAATCAATAATAAACTAATCAATATAAATTATATTACAGTCCGTGAGTATTTAATTTTATAATTATTGAATCAATGTTTTAACATTATATAACAAATAATAAACTAATCAACATAAATTATATTACAGCGAGTGAGTATTTAATTTTATAATTATTGAAATCAATGTTTCGATATTATATAACAATTCTCTAATCAATAATAAACTAATCAATATAAATTATATTACAGCGCGTGAGTATTTAATTTTATAATTATAGAAATCAATGTTTCGATATTATAGAACAATTCTCTAATCAATAATAATCTAATCAATATAAATTATATTACAGTCCGTGAGTATTTAATTTTATAATTATAGAAATCAATGTTTCGATATTATAGAACAATTCTCTAATCAATAATAATCTAATCAATATAAATTATATTACAGTCCGTGAGTATTTAATTTTATAATTATAGAAATCAATGTTTCGATATTATAGAACAATTCTCTAATCAATAATAATCTAATCAATATAAATTATATTACAGTCCGTGAGTATTTAATTTTATAATTATAGAAATCAATGTTTCGATATTATAGAACAATTCTCTAATCAATAATAATCTAATCAATATAAATTATATTACAGTCCGTGAGTATTTAATTTTATAATTATAGAAATCAATGTTTCGATATTATAGAACAATTCTCTAATCAATAATAATCTAATCAATATAAATTATATTACAGTCCGTGAGTATTTAATTTTATAATTATAGAAATCAATGTTTCGATATTATAGAACAATTCTCTAATCAATAATAATCTAATCAATATAAATTATATTACAGTCCGTGAGTATTTAATTTTATAATTATAGAAATCAATGTTTCGATATTATAGAACAATTCTCTAATCAATAATAATCTAATCAATATAAATTATATTACAGTCCGTGAGTATTTAATTTTATAATTATAGAAATCAATGTTTCGATATTATAGAACAATTCTCTAATCAATAATAATCTAATCAATATAAATTATATTACAGTCCGTGAGTATTTAATTTTATAATTATAGAAATCAATGTTTCGATATTATAGAACAATTCTCTAATCAATAATAATCTAATCAATATAAATTATATTACAGTCCGTGAGTATTTAATTTTATAATTATAGAAATCAATGTTTCGATATTATAGAACAATTCTCTAATCAATAATAATCTAATCAATATAAATTATATTACAGTCCGTGAGTATTTAATTTTATAATTATAGAAATCAATGTTTCGATATTATAGAACAATTCTCTAATCAATAATAATCTAATCAATATAAATTATATTACAGTCCGTGAGTATTTAATTTTATAATTATAGAAATCAATGTTTCGATATTATAGAACAATTCTCTAATCAATAATAATCTAATCAATATAAATTATATTACAGTCCGTGAGTATTTAATTTTATAATTATAGAAATCAATGTTTCGATATTATAGAACAATTCTCTAATCAATAATAATCTAATCAATATAAATTATATTACAGTCCGTGAGTATTTAATTTTATAATTATAGAAATCAATGTTTCGATATTATAGAACAATTCTCTAATCAATAATAATCTAATCAATATAAATTATATTACAGTCCGTGAGTATTTAATTTTATAATTATAGAAATCAATGTTTCGATATTATAGAACAATTCTCTAATCAATAATAATCTAATCAATATAAATTATATTACAGTCCGTGAGTATTTAATTTTATAATTATAGAAATCAATGTTTCGATATTATAGAACAATTCTCTAATCAATAATAATCTAATCAATATAAATTATATTACAGTCCGTGAGTATTTAATTTTATAATTATAGAAATCAATGTTTCGATATTATAGAACAATTCTCTAATCAATAATAATCTAATCAATATAAATTATATTACAGTCCGTGAGTATTTAATTTTATAATTATAGAAATCAATGTTTCGATATTATAGAACAATTCTCTAATCAATAATAATCTAATCAATATAAATTATATTACAGTCCGTGAGTATTTAATTTTATAATTATAGAAATCAATGTTTCGATATTATAGAACAATTCTCTAATCAATAATAATCTAATCAATATAAATTATATTACAGTTCGTGAGTATTTAATTTTATAATTATTGAAATCAATGTTTCGATATTATATAACAATTCTCTAATCAATAATAAACTAATCAATATAAATTATATTATAGTTAGTGAGTATTTAATTTTATAATTATTGAAATCAATGTTTCGATATTATATAACAATTCTCTAATCAATAATAAACTAATCAATATAAATTTTATTATAGTTAGTGAGTATTTAATTCTATAATTATTGAAATCATTGTTTTAACATTATATAACAATTCTCTAATCAATAATGAACTAATAAATAAAAATTATATTAAATATAAATTATATTACAATCGGCAAGTATTTAATTCTATAATTATTGAAATCAATGTTTTAATATTATGTAACAATTCTCTAATCTAATCAATATAAATTTAATTTTATAATTATTGAAATCAATGTTTTAATATTATATAACAATTCTCTAATCAATAATAAACTACTCAATATAAATTATATTATATTATAGTTAGTGAGTATTTAATTATATAATTATTGAAATCAATGTTTTAATATTATATAACAATTCTCTAATCAATAATAAACTAATCAATATAAATTACATTACAGCGAGTGAGTATTTAATTCTATAATTATTGAAATCAATGTTTTAATATTATATAACAATTCTC
This sequence comes from Diversispora epigaea, assembly GCA_003547095.1. Lineage (NCBI taxonomy): Eukaryota > Fungi > Glomeromycota > Glomeromycetes > Diversisporales > Diversisporaceae > Diversispora > Diversispora epigaea. The sequence continues at coordinate 303,890 of PQFF01000011.1, forward strand.
TAATCTAATCAATATAAATTTAATTTTATAATTATTGAAATCAATGTTTTAATATTATATAACAATTCTTTAATCAATAATATTTTTTAGTGATTTTGGAAAATGTATTAAATGTCATCAAGATAATACTGGAAGATATTGGTGCCATCCATGTAATGCCGAACAATTCCAAAATGAATTTGATAAATGGGCAAGTGGAGATAAAGAAATTGATAAATTTATTCAACAAATACAACTTAATGCAAACAATTATCAAGAAATTATTGAATGGATTCCATTTGACAGACTTGAGAATGTAACATATCTTGCTAAAGGGGGTTTTGGCACAGTATATAAAGCAACTTGGCTTGATGGATTTATTAAATTTGGTGAACAAGATGTTTGGTATAGGAATGGTAAACGAGGTGTTTGCTTGAAAATTCTTAATAATTCCACAAATAAAAATGATTTTTTGCAAGAGGTAAATATTTCATGTCATTTATTTTCATTATTTTAAATATATATTAACTTTATTTTATATTAATAAATATTTTAGATTGAAAATCAACTTAAGTTTCGAGGTAAAAATTCAATTGCAATATATGGCATCACTAAAAATCCAACAAAAAATGAATATATGATGGTTATGAATTATGCAAAACATGGTAGTCTTCGAAAACTGTTGAATAACAAGTTTGAAGAATTAACTTGGGAGAGAAAATCTGATATTTTATTATCTATTATAAATGGACTTGAAAATATCCATGAAATAGGCTTAATGCATAAAGATTTGCATCCTGGTAACATAGTTAATCAAGCTTTAATTTCAAGTTATATTACTGATTTTGGACTGTGCAAACCAGTTACAGAAAATGATCCAGAAAAAATTTATGGTGTAATTCCATACATGGCACCTGAAACATTGAGTAGAAGAGAATACACCCAAGCATCTGACATTTATTCTTTTGGTATGATTATGTTAGAAGTTCTAACTAGTTACCCACCATATTATAATATTCCACATAATGAAAATCTTGTAATGGACATTTGCAAAGGGCGTAAACCTGAATTTAAGTGCAAAATCCCTCAATTTTTCAAAGAAATTATTGAAAAATGCTGGAATTTTGAACCTCTCAATCGCCCAACTGCTAATAAATTGGTATATGAACTTAGTCAATATTCTTATAATGGTGAAATAAGAAAACAAGTTAAAGCAGCAAATAAATCAAACAAGAATTTTATTAAATATGATCCAAATAAAATGCATTCTGAAGCAATATATACAAGCAGACTCATACCTAAAACCACAATTCCTGAATGTGATACATTTAGTAAGTATAAATAAATTTTATTTATTTTTTTTTAGAAAAAAAATTTTATATTGATTATTTATTTAGATTCAAAACAGCAATTTCTTTCAATTCCTGATAATATAATTGGTAAATTTATTTTTAATTATTTTTTCTGATATATTAGATATTTAGTTTATTAACTATACTATACTATATTTAAATTTGTATAGTTGAAGATGAAGAAAATGAAACTCAAGAAATGGAATGCAAATTTAATTCACTGGAAATTAATTGAATAATTGATTTAGAATTAAATGTAACTTTAAATTTAAATATATTATATTTTATTTGATCTTTTTTATTACTAAAAAATATCATGCGAAATTACTATCTCGAGACCTGAGATTTATTGATTGTACTAAAATAGATAAACAAATAAATAAATTATTTTAAAGGATTCTTATTTATTTCTAAAAAAAAAATTAAAGAAATTATTATTTGTATTTTGATTATTTCTAAAACAGTAAAAACAGAGTTTTTTATTTTAGGAAACTTATTATTCTTTTTTCTAATTTCTAAAAAAAAAATGGATTATGAAATTGATATTTTTTGCTGATGATGACAGACATTATTATTGCCATTAGAAAAATGATAAAGGAAAAGTAATAATAAAGCATCTAATAAAAAAAGGATCATTACACGATCAAAAAAAATTGATGAAGAATTTTAATAAATTTGTCTGTTTGTTATTATTATTTATTTTTTAATTCTTATTTTTCATTATTTTATTTTATTTTATTTTATTCATTCTAAATCATATATTTTATTTTGGTTATTTAAAAAATCTGGAATTTTTTCTTTTTAACCAAATTTTGATATAAAACTGATTTTAACAAGCAAAAAAAAAAATGTGCATGCAAAATGTAAATATCCATCATTTTTTCTTGAGTTCTGAAAAAAATTTATTAAAAAAATCAGTTAAACATAAAACTAAAATTATTTATTAACTATAAAATGAGTTATTGTTTATACAATATATTTGTGATAAATATACCAGAAGAATGTATGAACGAGTTTTCAATAAATAATACACAGGTTCAAAATCTTTTTTGAAAATCAAAACCCTTTTTAATAATTAAACAAATACAAACAACTTAGTTAATTCTGTCTATTCAATAAATGACATAAATTTTATACATATAAAACCTTGGATTTTAACAAATAGTTTTAAACTAGTATTAAGNAAAGGATCATTACACGATCAAAAAAAATTGATGAAGAATTTTAATAAATTTGTCTGTTTGTTATTATTATTTATTTTTTAATTCTTATTTTTCATTATTTTATTTTATTTTATTTTATTCATTCTAAATCATATATTTTATTTTGGTTATTTAAAAAATCTGGAATTTTTTCTTTTTAACCAAATTTTGATATAAAACTGATTTTAACAAGCAAAAAAAAAAATGTGCATGCAAAATGTAAATATCCATCATTTTTTCTTGAGTTCTGAAAAAAATTTATTAAAAAAATCAGTTAAACATAAAACTAAAATTATTTATTAACTATAAAATGAGTTATTGTTTATACAATATATTTGTGATAAATATACCAGAAGAATGTATGAACGAGTTTTCAATAAATAATACACAGGTTCAAAATCTTTTTTGAAAATCAAAACCCTTTTTAATAATTAAACAAATACAAACAACTTAGTTAATTCTGTCTATTCAATAAATGACATAAATTTTATACATATAAAACCTTGGATTTTAACAAATAGTTTTAAACTAGTATTAAGCAAATATTCTCAAACAATATCAACAATATCCAAGTCTGAAATGTGTGTATTATGCAAGATTATTATATCCAAGAAAGCAAAATGGATTGTCTATAAAATAATCCAATTGAAGAGGCTTTTGATAATTTTTATGTAGAGTTTAACCCAAATACAAAAGAAAAAAGAGTTCCCATATGTAGGCCAAAAAAATTGTAAAAATATACTTCATCTTTGTCCAATTCCTATTGAGATTGAATCAGTTCCTTTACATAATTAAAATATCAATCACCAGCATATATTCATTGTTCTTTAGGAAGAACCACGAGAAATAATCATTTTTCAGAATATAGAAATTTGGTTGGGATTATGAGTTATTCATGCAATATATGTGCAATGTCATTATATACAGGGACAATAGGGGGGCATTTATAGAACCTTCTAATAATCATAATACCCAAATTTCTAATGAATTATCTTTGATGAAAATTTAAAGAATGCTTCAGATTGGTTAGTAAAAAAAATTCCTATATAAAAAGCTTTTCAAGGCAAGCAAAACAAGCTTTAGTTCTGACACAAAACATTATAAATTAAACATTCCCAACAGCTGCTCCTTCCTATCTATAAAGTGATATAATCATTCAGAATTACAATTTTCCAGATGAACTTCATAATGAAAGATTTTTCATTTTGATAAATTAATATGTGGCTTAATCAAGTTCAGACTAAATAAAAATTGCATAGTATTTTAGTTGTATTAAAAATGGTGGTTTTAGTTATTGATCTGTTATTTACCACTCTAGTTAGTCTTTAATAATTATAAATTATTTCCCAATATTAATGAAATGAATTTCTTTCTCATTTTATTCATTAGATAATTTGAATTCTTTTGATTTTTTTTCTGATTTTTTCTTTTAATTTTTTTTTAATAAATAATTAATTTAAAAATAAATTATCATATTTTCAGAGAATTAGGATATATAAATTTGATTGCTAACAATTTTTAATACAATTAAGATCATAATAATCAATTAATAACTTATTTATGTAATAAATTGGTTCAGAATAAATAATAATAATAGTTACCATTCGCTCAGAAAAATAAATAAATTACACTTGATTTATTCGGAAAAAAAAATAACAGGTAATTATAGAAGTGACACACGTACATATTATTATATCACAAGTTCTTACAAGGTGAAATATTAACCCATAATGACCAATTAAATACATAAATACTTTTACCGAAGTCCGAAGAAATTACCGTTTACATCATTTGACATTTACTATCCTGGTTTTTCGAAATGTAAAATTCTGCGTATTTTGTGTAATAAGAATATAAATGCAATTTTTTGCATAATAAAAACAACCAACAAAATTTACGTTTCTTTTTTTTTTTTAAAAAAAAAAAAATTTCTACCTTTCATTCCCTAAGCAAAAAAAAAAAATGGCATCTGACATCTCAGAATACAATCAAAAAAAAATATAATGAAAGGTGATTATGCGAGCCATGTAACTCGAAACATTTCAAAAAAATAGATCAATTCATTCAAAATGCTCAACTATATATAACTCTTGGTCTTATTTGTATTTACTTATTAAATCATAAAGCACCGATTATTAATTTTTTGATATTCTAAAATCTTAACACTAGGCAAAGAGTACATAAATACATACGTACATATATGTTTTAAAAAAAAAAAAATTGGTTTGAGAGATATTTTTTTCTTTCTCTGCGGCAATTTCGTAGTTTAATATCATTTTTAAATATGAATAATTTTAGTTTTCTATTATGACGATGATGCCTTCTTTTTTATTCTACGATAAAAGAATTATTAAAATCGAAAGGAAATGTGCTTTCAAACAATGAAATATAAAAATAAATTATTTAATTGAATTTCGTTTAATTGACAAATTGTATCTCTTATTTTTTAATTATTATTATTATTATTATTATCATTCTGTATTAATATAATTTGTCTTCGAATAAGAATTTTGTTCATCGCGCAGAAAATTTTTAATGTCATCATTTTTGTACTTTTGTAGTCACTCTTCAGAATATATAAATAAGAGTTTAAATCATAACCAAAATTTTTATCTATTAAAAATATATAAAGTGTAATTAATTAACTATTTATATAAATTGTATAGCAAAGTTATAAATATTCTTAACAATTTGAATTATGAAAATAATTATTTTGTTTCAAAAATAGATAGTAAAATATTGAATTAAGAAATGATCAATAAATATATTGATAAGTCTTCAAAATAGAAATTAAATGTTTAATTCCAACAATCCTGTAAATTTTTAAAATTGAAATATAAATTAATAAATAAATTAATAAAAAAAAAAATTAATAAAAATGAATTAAAAAAATGATAAAGAATTCATTACCATGTCGAGCACTCTGCCATTTTAGTGGTCATTAGAAGGACTAGAAAAATATTAGCCGTGTAATAATTACGTGCTTCCAAGGCTAATTGTAGTAAATTAAACAATTAAAAATATTTATCAGAATACTTTTTTGATGGTTACAGTCAATAATTTTTAATGTATTCAAAAAATAATAATAATTAATTACCTCGAACCAAATCCGTCAATGATTTAATTACTTCAGGTGATATATCCTCATTATTTAATGCATCGAAAAGAACGTTGAGACGTCTTTCTATGTCATCCAGTATTTTTTTTTGTGAAGGCTAGAAAAAAAGAATTAAAATGTCAAAAAAAAAAAAAATCGAATTAAATCAAATTGCACCCGAAAATTGAAATAAGAATTGAGAAATTCTTACTTGAGAATCCTGTTGAACTTTAACAAATTCATTATTTAATATATCAAATATAGGTTTATGTTGAGTTGGAATATGCGTTCTATCGCCTAAAGCTACAAAAACAAAAAAATAATTATTATTATTAAAAAAAAATTAAAATGTCAAAAAAAAAAAAAATCGAATTAAATCAAATTGCACCCGAAAATTGAAATAAGAATTGAGAAATTCTTACTTGAGAATCCTGTTGAACTTTAACAAATTCATTATTTAATATATCAAATATAGGTTTATGTTGAGTTGGAATATGCGTTCTATCGCCTAAAGCTACAAAAACAAAAAAAAAATTATTATTATTTTAAATCAAATATAATCTAATATTGTACTAAAAGAAACAGTATAATAGTAATTACAATGTTTATTGACAGGTGTTGGAGTTGGTGCTCTAACTAGTTGTGATGGTTGTTGTTGTTGTCGAACCATAGTTGCAGCCTGATTGGGTAAATTACTGGAAGGTAGTTGTTGTTGTGGTGCTAGATTAGGTGGTGATTGTGCCGTATATCCTGTATATCCTGTATTAGCCGAAGAATATGGACCATATGGTGAAGGAATATATCCTTTTCCACCATGAAATCCCATATTTTGAGGTGATGTAGAAGCTTGACGATCTTTTGTTAAATAATAATTTTGCTGTGCCGGTGGAGATGGATAGACATTAAGTTGGCCACCTGCTTGATACATTTGTGCACCAAATTGATATGGAACATTTGTTGTTAAATAAGTGTGTGCAGCATGTTCTTTAACAAAAGTTGATCTTGCTGGTAAAATATTCGACTTTACTGGTCGATCAGGAGCCACCAGATGCTGGTTGATATCTAACCAAAGTTGTTTATCAAGAAGTTTTTTATAAGGTCTAATTTTATCAAAAATTTCAGTACTTGAAATGTGAAAATATCGAATAAGTGGTAGACATTGTTGTATAGTGGTTTTTAAAGTCAGAAAATTTTCCTTGGACCATTCTTCAAGGCTTGTTGGGAGAGTGGGATTTTGAGAAATTCCCCATTTGATGATATAATCCCAGATTTTAGCTTCCTCCATTTGCAAATCACCTCGCTTGAGAAGAGACACCAAAGCAGATTCAGGAAGAGATGTAAAATCCGAACTATCAAAAATAATATTTGGATGCTTTACAATAATATCATTACAATAATTCTCTAAATTTTTAAAGTTGTTTTCGTTGAAAATAGTACGATAAATAAGAGAAAAATATGTTTTTAACCAAGAAGTTTTAGTATCAATGAGAAGAATTTCTAATTTGTTAGTTAATTCCTTAAGTTCAAATCTATTAGCAGCCAACATTAAATCAAAAATGAATCTGGTTTCTACGTTCTCCAAATTAACAATTCCTCCATAAATATATCTAAATAAATAAAAAGAAATATATTATAATAAAAACAATAAAAACAAGTAATAGTATTTTATTATTAACGGAAACTTGCTTGAGAATAACATCAAAAATTTGAGCGATACACTTGACTTAATAATGGTCTTGATATTGTTTTCATTTGGCTGAATATTTTCTAACTCTTTCTGGAAATATGATGATCGATATTTTAATATGTTTGAATGTGCCGTAAATGATTTTTCCTTGTTTTCAATTTCAATGATTACATTGTAATCATCTTTATCGTTTAGTAGTTCAATAAAATTTTGGGATAACTTGTCAAAAAATTCGAAAGACATTTTTTTTTTCTTTTTTGAGAGTCGGAAAACAAAAGAAAAGCATTAAAATGGAAATATTTGTGGATTATTTGTACAACAAATATATAATGTACCATTTAAAACTCATCCCCAGTTTTGTGTTACGGATGCACGATGAATTAAAAAATCAATCGCCCGACGATCATTCAAAGTTTAAATTATGAATATTAAATAAAAAGCAATTTCAACTTGAATAATTGGTTACAAGACGTCAAATTTTTCTTACTAANTAATAGTATTTTATTATTAACGGAAACTTGCTTGAGAATAACATCAAAAATTTGAGCGATACACTTGACTTAATAATGGTCTTGATATTGTTTTCATTTGGCTGAATATTTTCTAACTCTTTCTGGAAATATGATGATCGATATTTTAATATGTTTGAATGTGCCGTAAATGATTTTTCCTTGTTTTCAATTTCAATGATTACATTGTAATCATCTTTATCGTTTAGTAGTTCAATAAAATTTTGGGATAACTTGTCAAAAAATTCGAAAGACATTTTTTTTTTCTTTTTTGAGAGTCGGAAAACAAAAGAAAAGCATTAAAATGGAAATATTTGTGGATTATTTGTACAACAAATATATAATGTACCATTTAAAACTCATCCCCAGTTTTGTGTTACGGATGCACGATGAATTAAAAAATCAATCGCCCGACGATCATTCAAAGTTTAAATTATGAATATTAAATAAAAAGCAATTTCAACTTGAATAATTGGTTACAAGACGTCAAATTTTTCTTACTAAAAAAATAAAAACCTTCCTTTTTGACAAAATTAAATTTTTCAAAAAGTATCATTCGAGTTTTCAAATTTTTGCAATGTATAATCGCAACCTAACTTGATTTTTAAAATCACTACTTCTCGTGATTGATATTTTAAAATGATCCATGACCCCAGCCAAACCTAATACTTTAACGATTTTACCGCCTCATAAATTATTCACTACCCAGCTTCCAAACCATGGATACACTTTTCACTTATATCATCAACTATTCCAAATAAACATGTTGTTGTCGCAAAAGTTAACGACATTGATGAGATTTATGAATTAATGTTCTGAAACTAATGGAAGTTTTATTTTTCCTTTAAAAAATGGAAATGTCAAAAACTCCATTCTTAGTCGTTTAAAATATGAAAAAAACTATCAACAATTTTTAATAGATGATGATAAAGTTTTTCAAATTAAAAGGTGACATAATATTTTCGTACATTAATACATACATTTTGTGATTTAACTGTATGCATGCTTGAAAGAATATTTACATTGTAACTTCTGATTATATAGATTAATTTTGAAGCTTATTATAAATTTATTATTAAACAAGACGAACAGAATTATTGCTTATAGTTAGAATAGTAATACAGGATTTAATAAGAAAGAATCAGAAAAAATACATTAAAAAAAAGTCTTTAATACATTAGAATAAAAAAAATCTTCAAATCAAAGTTCGCCTTTGATCTGCTGAAATGATTCATATACAGTGAAAACTGCAATACTTTCCCATCACATTATTTCATTTTTCCATTATTTATAACAAAATACTTCATAACGATGAGCAGTTGGTCATGCCAGGCTAGAAGACACGCAAGATTTTAGCTAAAAGTTTCAATACATATTATTATAATTTTTCAAAAGTTAAGATTGCTTTCCTTTTACATAAATTTATTTATTGAAAAAATATTATAAACTTTATTATATTCATAAGAATAAAGTATAAAGATAACCTAAGTCTAAATAATCATATATATTTATTTATAATTAAAATAAATTATTATTATTAAGGAAGTAATTTATATAAAAATAATTGTTATTTTCATCAATATTATGCAGCAGAAGAAGGTGGATGTTCTTGTAATGATTCTGCTCGCTCACGTAATGATTTTTCATGTATTTGCTGGGGTGGTTGTAGAGTATCAGCCGTATTATTAATTTTGTCAATATTATCAATATCAATATTTTTATCATTAAGTGCTTCACTTTTTGCATCTCTATAAACTTCAAAAGAAAATTCAAGGCCAATTACGAATGAAACTAAGACAAACCATCCAAATACATTGGAAGCAATGTAAGCCTCACAGATAGTTTTAATTTCGGGAAATTCTTCTGCAAAATAAACTGAAATGGGTTCGGAAGTGCTAATGATATAACATGGTGAACTTATTCCATTATATACCCAGATAAGATTTGAAAATACTAATTATTATTATAATATATATAAATAAATAATTGAATATTAATAAATTAAATATTTTCAGAGATGAATGAAAACAATTGAACAGCTAGTGAAAAAAAAAAATACCATACCTTCAGAAATCCATAATAATACAAAAGCACTAAATAAATATAATAAATAAAAATACAATAAATGTGTTAAATTTTATATAAAAAATAAAGTCGCAATAACAATAATAAAACTTACGCATTAAATCCAAGAAATAAGATAGATTTACGAAAATTCCAAACTTTGCTAAATATAAAAGCATATCCGACTATAAAAATTTAACACGCAATTTTGTGAACATAAATAATAATTTATTATTATTTAATAAATTTTAAGAAGGCATAACATAATTAATAAATAATATGATAAGCTTTTTTTTTATGATTACTTACTGAGACTCAAGAAGGAAATGATCATTACTATAAATACCCATATTGCTATGGGTCCTTTACCACTATTTATTGTTATTAAAGAATGATTATATGATTTTTTAAAATAATTCAACAATGAAAATATAGAATTCAATAAATAAATACATACACAATGACATTTGTAAAATATAACTCTTCCGGATTCAAATTTAATGAAGGGTCCAAAATGGCCAAAATGGTGGGGGAATTAAAATAAAAAGGTCCTTCTGAACCGGAATTATTAGTCGTATAAGTGCCATTGCTATCGTAACGGACACTGCGTAATTGATCCGTTAAATTTCGGAAAAACTTAAGGAAGACGATGACTTGAATAATTTCTAATTTAATATTAATTATTATTTTTTTTTTTTGATTTATATGACGGATTTAAAGAATCGATTTAGTATATAATTAATTTTTACTTTTAATGTCTCGATAATGTTATAAAGAATTAAAAAAAATGACGTAAAAAGGATAATAATGAAAAAAATAATTACAAACCCGTTATAATAACTAATGATACGAAGAAAAATTGAACTGCCATTAGGACGCGGCAAATTTTATATTTAAAAACGTCTCTCATGTTTATCTTTAAAAATAATATTTATTTAATTCTATGACTGATAATTTTTCTAGTTATTCTTGTTATACCTTTGTGTTCTTTTTTTCGTTCTTTTTTATTTATTGAAGATAAAAAAAAAATATATATGTTGACTAAAACTAGTTATAAATTTTTCTATCAAAAATATGTAAAAAATATTTCAATACCATTTATATAAACGTCCGTCTGATCGTTGTTTGTTTTTATTTTTAATTTATTATTTTTATAAAATTCTAACTTTTATAAAATGGAATAATAAATTTAGATCTGTAATATTAAGAAAAATGATAATAATTTAAATTGTTCACCTTAGATTCGGTTTTTTACCGTTTTTATCATTTTTATTGTAGTTTAAAAGTTACACCGGCGATATGTTCTATTTTTATTTTTTGTGTTGTTACGCTCATTATTATTTCATTCAGGCACACAGTCATTATAATATTAATTTATTTTTCTGGAATGAAAAAATTAATATAAATTATACTTGATTTATTCATTATACCCATAAACAGAAACAGAATAAGCGGGATAAACGGAATAAATAGATTAAAACAGAATAAATAAAGTAACTGGTAAACTGTAAATAGAAATTGATTTTTTTTCATTAACTTGATAATAACAACAATAATAAATAATAATAACTATAATAGTAATAATGATAATGATAAAAATAAATATCGCTAGTTAAAAGTGTTTCGAATTTTATTAAATCTATATTTAATCTAAACTAAATCTTTAATTGAAAATTACGTGGGTATCATTTTTGCTTATAATGGTAATCACTATGATTTGATTTTGGATATGTCGCAGTAAACGAAATTCAATATATTTTATATATCTTTCATGTTTGGTTAATTAATTAAATTTTGAACATTTAAGTCTACGTTAGGGGCTTTAAAATTTATTTAGGATACATAACGCATATTAATGATGTTTAATTTTAAAAAAAAAAAAAAATTAAAAATTGTAAATGTGTATTTTTTAAATCCTTGCTCCAAATTGTATATAAATATAAAATTATTTACAGTTTTTCATTTCCTTTTTGAGGGAACAATGAAATTTTCGCCTTTTTGGGAAGAGTAAATTTATCAATGCGACATAATAAAAACCCATTTTTACTGTCTTATTAATATATGTTAAATGGAACTAATAATAAACTAATAATTTTTTAATTTATAATAATAAATAAAAAAAATCCAAAATTGAAAATATGTGAAATTTTTATTATTAATTTAACATAAATATAAAATTATTTCCCCGTTTTTCTTTTCTTTTCCTTTTGGGGAAAGCGCTTCTCTGAAAAAGGTAAAAATCATCTTTTTAATATAAAAGCCTACTCTTTTGTAAATGATTGCCGCCCGCTTTTAGTATAACTTAAGCCACAATTAATTAAATCTTATAAATATTATATTGTGACCAGTTAAGAGAACTAAATAATAATGATTAAATACATAATTAGGGTAGCTGCGCATCATGCGATTCTGCGCAGGACCAGTACGATCGTGATAATAAAATTCTTTCCAAAGTTTTTCAATTTTAATTCCTCTTAAGCCAGAAATAAAATTAGAAACTGGAAAATAATGAAGTACTTTCTTTTTTTCAGGACCCATTAATGAAGTCCAATTCCATTTACTACCTGACTTATAAAATTCAAAATGAACCTGAATCTTCTTCATTGCTTCCTCAATTTCTCCTTTGATTTTTTTTTTTTTAATTAAATCATTAAATAAGTTTTCCATAAGAACATCAACAGTTCTCAAAAATAAATGCAATTCATCAGGAATATAATTTCCCTGATCAATTGCTGGAAATAAAGCTGGTTTTCTATTTGCACCTATTTTAAAAAAAATCAAATTATTATTTAATTGAACTATTATTTAATAAATTAAATTAAATAATAGAAATCTTACATGCATTATTGCCAGTATTTTCATGATTATCATCCATTTTCCAATGTAAATCAGAAGAACAATTGCAATATAAACAAAAAAATTTTGCATTTGAAGCATTTAAACCCATAATTAAATACATGAACTTCCAATCACTTAAAAAAACAATTCTATTTCCCAGTGTATACCATCTTTATCATATATTCCATCATTCTTGAGATCAAAAAAGTTGATGCTCAAATAATTGTCCTATCTTAGTAAGATTTTCATATTTTTCGCGTCCAATGTATAAACAAATACTATAATTTTATTAAATTAAAATAAAAAAAATTGTGAAAATAAATAAATAATTAATTATTGAACTTAATAAAAGCTAATTAATGATTAATAATTTAATAAAAATATAATTAAATAAATTATTAAATAAATAAATTATTGATATAAACTATTAATATAATAATAAACTAATGATAAATATTAATTTCAGAAATGTAATTAAATTCGGAAATGTAAATAAATATAATTAAATAAAATATTAATATTATATATCGATATTTAAAATAAAATATTAATTTCGGAAAAATTAAATAAATACATCGATATTTAAAATATAAATATTAATTTCAGAAATCAAATTAAATAAATAAACTATTAATTTCGGAAAATGTGATTAAATAAATTAAATAAATAAATTATTGATACTATCGATTTAAAATAAACGGAAATCGAATTAAATAAATAAACTATTAATTTGAAAAATGTAATTAAATAAATTGATATAAACTAAACTATCGATTTTAAAATAAACGGAAATCAAATTAAATAAATAAACGGAAAAATTAATAAATAAATTATTGGTATAAACTAAACTATTGATTTTAAAATAAACAGAATGTAATTAAATAAATAAACGGAAAATGTGATTAAATAAATAAATTATTGATATAAACTAATAATAATAAACTATCGATATTAAAATAAAAATATTAATTTCGAAAATAATTAATTTTATTACTTTAATATATAATAATAATATTATTGTTAATTTTAATTAAAAAATAAATAAATTAAAATAAAAAAATAAATTAAAAAATAAAAATTTAAATACCAATATTGATCCTCTGGCTTCAAGACTTCATTACCTTCATTTAATAAACAAATAGTCATCATAACATGACTTTGTTTGCAACCCACATTACGACCATCCCCACCTAATTTAAGTTTAAGTATATCCCCGGGTTTGATAATTGCAGGAGTTTCTTGTTTCCAGATAGGAATTAAAATTTTTAATAATGTATCAATGGACCTATACACTCCATTACCAATTTCTACATTATTAATTATTATATCTTCATCTGATTTTTCTAAATTTTCTAAATTATCAAATAAATTTTCATTTTTATCTATNGATTTTAAAATAAACGGAAATCAAATTAAATAAATAAACGGAAAAATTAATAAATAAATTATTGGTATAAACTAAACTATTGATTTTAAAATAAACAGAATGTAATTAAATAAATAAACGGAAAATGTGATTAAATAAATAAATTATTGATATAAACTAATAATAATAAACTATCGATATTAAAAGCACAAAATCAACCTTTCATTAGCAGAGAAGGATGAAACTATTTATTATTTTTTTCTCGATTTTATACAAGTGGTATCAAAAAATTTTGATGGTATTAGAGGATTCCTTAAATGAGGTAAAACAATACTAAAAAATAGATTACTTAAATGGCTTAAAAACAAGAGGTAACACCATTGCAACCGGATCCGGGATAATGGATTAATTTCATATTTATTCTTATTTTTATTAATAAATTTTTTATTTCTGATATCATAAAGTTTACGGATATTAATTTAAAAAAAAATTCAAATTTGATGCACAAATTCGAAGAGTTACAAAAAAATTTTTCCGAATAATTAATTTTTTATAGGATCGCATAATATTAATATAAATACTCGTAATTTGCTCATCATTAATCTTTCTCACGATCCAATGATTAGAATGAAATAATTAATAGTCATAAGGCTAACTAATTAAGGAATAAATTATAAATTTGATCGCGATTACTAATAAACACAAAATGTACAAACTAAATAGTCACAAGGATAATACTTATTATATGGTCACGATGACATCGATTCGTAAATCATAAAAGATTTACACTCATAATCATTACGATTGTTAACAAAAAATTCAAAAACCATAACACCTTCCCAAATTAGACAAACGAAAATCATAATTAATACTAAAAAAAAGAAATCACCAAAATCCGCATAAGCGACATCAATAAAGTTGAATCCATCCATCCCTCCCACATTTCATGTTACACATAAAACGTGATCGTACTGGTATAAAATAATAATTAAATAATTTATAATAATAACAAAAGGTCTAGGTTAGGTGCATTTTGTGCGCTTATTTAAGTAAAAAAAAAAACTTAAAAATTGAATTTTTTAAAATAAGTACAAAACCATTTCTTCCAATACTTATTAAAAGCAATCTTTGTATTTACTCAAAATATTAAAAAACACAATCGATGTCTGAAAAATTATAAACCAGATGGGAGGTCAATTTATTTACATAATAAATTTTCATGTAAATATGTAAATTCTTTTCATATGATATTTATGCATAAGAAGATTTACGTATAAGCGATTTTGCAAGATAGAAAAGAAATTTCATCGATTTAATTATTTTATTTTATTGTAGTAATATTTATTTACTGACTTGTATTAATACTGTATCAACCTATCCCGATGATTTTATCTCTGTTAAAATCACTGGACTGTTGAATTCAAAAACTTTTACGAAAATTAACTTCAATTTCGAATTCTTTAGATAAACCATTTCATCAATTTAACATTAATTATATTAATTATAAAGGAAAATTAGAAAATCAGAATTTAAGAGAAAGAATAAGAGGACAATTGATTCATGAATATGTTATCAGATAAACTCGATTTTACTCAATTGTTGTTGAGTGCATTTTGAATATTTAATAAATCGATTAACGTAAAATTATTAATTGATGCAGAACAAACTTATTCTCTGCTCTTATATTGAAATTTGCATCGAAATAAAAAAATCTAAAAAATCTTTAAATCAAAGTTCACCTTTGATCCGTTGAAATAACTCATATAAAGTAAAAACTGCAATGATTTCTCATCACATTATTCCATTTATAACAAAATTATACATCAAAATGATGAGTATACACGCTTGATTATATTAAAAATTAAAATCATTACCTTTCTTTTATACATATTTATTAATTGGAAAAATATTAGAAACTTTGTTATTTTCATAAGAATAGAATCAAGTATAAAGATAATCTGTCTGGGAAAAAAATATATTTTATAAATTATTATTATGTATTATTCAATCATCAAAATTAAAATAAATTATTATTATAATTAAGAAAATAAATTTAAATATAAATAATCGTTATTATTATTGTTATTATAAATATAAATAATTGTTATTATTATTGTTATTATTCCGTAGAAGAAGGTGGTCGTTCTTGTAATGATTCTGCTCGCTCATGTAATGATTTTTCATGTATTTGTTGCGGTGGTTGTAGAATAACAGTCATATTATTAATTTTGTCAATATTATCAATATCAATATTTTTATCATTAAATGCTTCACTTTTTGCATCTTTATAAACTTTAAAAGAAAATCCAAAGCCAATTATGAATGAAACTAAGACAAACCATCCAAATACATTGGAAGCGGTGTAAGCCCCACAGACAGTTTTAAGTTCAGGAAACAATACTGAAACAAACAATGAATAGTAATCGGAAATGCCAATGATAAAACATGGTGAATTTGTTCCATCATATACCCAGATAAGATTTGTAAATACTAATTATTATTATTATATAAATTAATAAATATATTAATTAATTAATAAATAAATTATTAAATTAATAAATAAACTAATAAAATTAATAAATTAAATATTTTCTGAAATGAATGACAACCAGTAAAAAAAAAACACCATACCTTCAGAAACCCATAATAATACAAAAGCACTAAACAAATACAATAAACAAATACAATAAATAAATACAATAAATACATTAAATTTCATAAAAAAAAAGGTAATCAATAACGATAATAAAACTTACGCATCAAATTCAATAAATAAAATATGTTCACGAAAATTCCAAATCTTGCTAAATAATAAAGTATATCCCACTATGAAAATTTAATGCGCAATTTTGTAATAAGTAATAATTATTATAAAATTTAAATGAAGGCATAACACAACATAATTATTAATAATAATCTTTTTTTTTTTTATGATTACTTACCGAGACTCAAAAATGAAATGATAATTACGATGAATACCCATATTACTGTGGGCCCTTTACCTCTATTTATTTATTTTTATTGTTATTAAAGAAATGGTCAATTTATTAAAATCATTCAACAATGAAAATATGGAATTCAATAAATAAATACATACACAGATGCATTTTTAAAATATAACTCTTCCGGATTCAAATTTAATGAAGGGTCCAAAAGGGCCAAAATTGTGGGGGAGGTAAAATACGAAGGTACATAATAATCGCTAGAATTACTATTATTGTTATAATCACTATTGTCGTAACCTTCACTGCGTAAATAATTCACCAATTTTCTGAAAAATTGAGGGAAGGAGGTGACTTGAACAATTTCTAATTTATTATGATTATTATTATTATATTATTTTTTTTTTTTTTGGAATGGATGTAAAGAATCAATTTGGTATAAAATTAATTAATTAAAATTATTTTTTACTTTAATGTACACGATAATGTAATAAAGGACAATGTAAACGGAGATATTTAAAGGGAGATAATAAAGAATAAAATAAATACAAACTTAAAGGGAGATAATAAAGAATAAAATAAATACAAACTTAAAGGGAGATAATAAGAATAAAATAAATACAAACTTAAAGGGAGATAATAAAGAATAAAATAAATACAAACCCAAAATGAGAACCAATAATACGAAGAAAAATTGAACAGCCTTTAGGATGCGGCAAATTTTATATTTTAAATCGTCTCTCATGTTTATTATTAAAAAATATATATTTGTTTATTTCTTTATTTAATAATTTTTTGTTCTAGTTATACCTTTTTTTTTCTTGCTTTTTTATTGAAGATACAAAAAAAATAAATAAATAAAATAAAATAGCAATCAGACGGACATTTAAAAGTTATTGAAATATTTTTTACATTTTTTACATAATTTTTGAAAGAAATTTATAACTTTTATAAAATAGAATAATAAATTTAGATCTGTAATATTAAAACAGAAAATCATTGTTACCGTTTTTATTATAATATTATTTCATTTATTTGTAATGAATAAATTAATATAAATTATACTTGATTTATTCATTATTCTACAAAAACGGAAATAAACAGAATAAATAGAGTAAGCAGAACAAACGGGATAAACGGGATAAATAGTGTAAAACGAAATTGTCTTTTTTTACATTAACTTGATAAGAACAATAACAATAAAAACAATAATCTATAATAGTAATAGTTAATAGCAATAATAAATAATGATAATTTGTGTAATTGAAATTATCATTATCACATGGTGGCATTTTTGCCTATAATGGTAATCACTATGATTTTATTTAATCCGTCGCAGTAAACGAAAGTCGATATACACATTATATAATATATTTTAAAATTAATTAATTAATCAAACAAGAGGTCTAAGGTTAGGAATTTCGTGCTTACAATATTTAATTTAAATAAAAAAAATTTTAAAACAAAAAAATAAAAAAAAAATCATTAATTCTGTCTTATAAACATATGTTAAATTGAATTATTACATAAATTAGAAATTATAGCCGGAGAAAATTGGATCCAAGAACCAATATATGGAAGTGATTTTGCTTGAATATAACCTGCTAAAGGTGCTTCAATAGGCTATTCCCAATAAAAATATTTTGAAATTCCGGGGATAGTTTTAATTTTAGATTTTTTTTTCCGGAATCATTGTTTTCTTGTTTTATTAAATTTATTTCATTAATTACCTGCGCATCAAAGGATTTCCATTATAAAATCAAAATAGAATAATATAAATTATTAAAAATATTTTTAATACAAAATTTCACACAGCCTTTCTGACTAACCACTGCAGTCAATTATAAAATAATTGTTTATTGTGTATAATCGAAGAATTTTATTGTATTCAAGAAAATCAATTATAAAATAATCGTTTATTGTGTGTAATCGAAAATCGTAAGTGCATGGTGACTATAAACCAAAACCATTACACAATAACGAACTACGGATATTAAAAAAAAGATCGCCAACATGCATCATTTCAGGAATATTTAAACAAGATTTCTTCTCTTTTTTAATAATAATAATGAATGATTTAAATTTTATATTCTATTTTTTTTATTTATTTAGAATCGTGATGAATGAATGAATAATCTAGTTCATTAAATATTTTCACGATATTTGACTTTAGATTGAATAAAATTTAGAAGATTATTGTAATTTATTTAGTCAAAATATCGATACAATAATACCATATGTGCTTCGATGAGTTATTAATTAATTTATAATACTCGTAATATACTTTTTTCTATTCGTAATTCATTAATTTATTACAAGAGGTATTTATTTATTATTTAATTTAATTTAATTTATTTATTTCAATTTAATTTGTTTAAATTATTTATTTTCGATTTATTTATTTAATTTATTTTCATCGATTTATTTATTTAATTCATTTTATTTATTTAATTCAGTTAATTTATTTATTTAATTCATTTTATTTATTTATTTTATTTCATTTTATTTTCTTATAACTTTTAGATATAATAATTATTCTTATTCTTATTCTTACTTATTATTATTTATGCAATAATTTATTATAATTAATAAATTATCATTTAACTACTGATAGGTGTGGCATAAATATGATGAAATGGTCCGAATTGTGGTATGTAATCTTTAATTATTTTAATTATTTTAATTATTATTATTTTTTTTTTATTATTTTAATTATTTTAATTATTATTATTATTTTAATTATTTTAATTATTTTAATTATTATTATTTTAATTATTTTAATTGTTTTAATTTATTATTATTATTTTAAGTATTTTTGTTATTATTATTATTTTAATTATTTTAATTATTTTAATTATTTTAATAATTATAATTCCATTCCATATTTCATTTGTTAATCTACACATTCAATATTCATTCATACCTGCATTCCCATGTGAATTAAAATATAATATATATATATAAATGGGCCTCACTACGTTAATCATTTGAAGAATGTGCAGTTCAACTTCATCATTACACTCCACAAGATGAGATAAATAAAAGAATGTTTTGTTTATCCGCTAATAAGAGATGAATCAGATGATTTAGTTGATCCCCAACTAACTTGACAAATTCAAGAATTTCAATATTAACAAATGGAACTATCTGATAGATTAAGGCTAAGTTTCGATCAATTGGAAATTTTGAGAGGAAAAGTGAAATCATTTGAAAATTATTATCAAGTTCGAAAAGGAAAACTTGAGATTTAGAATATTTAAATGGGAATTGAGAATTCCCGTGGGGAAAGGACTTAACTTTGTGATAATAATTTGGATGAATCGTGTTTAGAAAAAGTATGTTCTGTTGTTAATTAATTAATTGATTTTATTTATTGTATTCATTTATTATATTTTAATTATATCTTGAATTTGAGCGTTTGAGAGAAATTATGAGAGCTATCATTTACAAAGCCATTGAAGAGATATTATTATTATTACTATTGATTATTTTTGATTATTTTTTATAGTACAATTGGTTGATCTTTGGGATAAATGTTTGGTTCCTTAATATGAACATGATGTATTTTTCGAGCTTACAAAGAGTAAGTAACTAAAATTAACATCTAATAACATTTAATCATAACTTTTATCACTATTATTATAATATTACATTTTAATATATTTCTTAATTTATTTTTTATACTTTTTATTTATTATTGGAATCAGCTGACGAAATGTATTGAATTACTTTCACAAGAAGTATCTCGTCTACAAGAATTATACTCGTACCAAGATTTAATCATGACGTGCCTTAATTGAGGTAAAATTATTATTTATCCATGATTTAATCATGACTTGTTGATTTATTGATTTTCGTATCACATTTATTTTATTATTTATATTAACATCCATTATTCACAGAAAATGATTGAATTCGAAAAAAAGGCATCCCGTCCACGTCGCCACTTTCAAGTTCATTCTGACTATTGGAAGAGGAAGAATGGAGAAAATCTTGTTGGCCGAATTTCATTCATTCTTTTTTAAAAAATTTATGATTATTTTTTATTATTATTTTTTGAACATTGAAATAAACATTTTTCAAATAAATTTAAACATATATTCAAACATTATTCAAAATATATGAAGATTTAAAAATTATTCAAACATTTTAAGGTAAACAAAGCTCGGCTAAGTTTCATTATTATTATATTATTTATTTATTTTTTTTGTAGATGATTCTTCATATCCATTATTAAATAATAATTTGCTACTATTATTATTACTACTATTTTATTTTATAGATTTTTATTTTTTTTTTACAAAGATGTTTTATATTTTTATTTTATGCGATGGGATAGGAATTTTATTGAAATTTTTTTGGTTTTTATTTATTAAAAGAACAATGGGATGGAAATTTTTTTGTTTTTTTTATTAAAAGAAACGTCATATATGATATTTTTGGGGGATTTTTTTTGTATATGTCACGTTATTTAACATGAAATAATTTTTTAACGATGTAACATTATTGAACGTCATGATGCACGCGTTTTTTAAACACTTTCATGATAAATTTATATTTCCTTTATTTCATATTTTTATAAAATCAAAATTATAAACTAATGAAGAATTAATGCCTAATGCTTTACAATTTTATTATATCAAAAAAACTAATAAATTGAATCAATTAAATAAATAGATCAGAATTACCTAAACATAGAAATAAATATAATTTAATAATAAAATATATAAATAAATAAAAAATATAACACAATAATACTTACTAGGACATAAATTAGACATAGATTTAGTTAATTCTTCAAGTTCCCTTTCAAAATTTTCTTCATTATTGGGTTTTGGTAGATTTGAATAATTAAGAAAACGACTGGTATAAATAGCTTGCGGATGTGTTTGATAATTAAGAGGAGTTTTAGTTGTTGAATTCGTTACGTTGGTTGATTCTTGATTTGCTGAAAATTCTTCAGCTTTTTTAATTTGAATTCAAATTTCTGAATCTTTATTTTTTCCTTTTAAATAATAATAATAATCCCAACAGTATTTATTCAACTCATCCCGTAATTCTTCAAAAGTGGGTCTATGTGTAACTCGAGCATCCCAACACCTCATAATAATTCTTGTAATTAATTTGGGAGTATGAAATGGAATTTTTGGTCGTAATCCGTTGCATATTTTCATAGCTAAATCTTTATTATATGGAATATCAAGATAAGGAGGAAAGCCAGTAACTATTTCGTGAGCAATAATTCCAAATGAATATACATCAGCAGCTTTTGTATATTCTTCATCACCACTTAATACCTCTGGAGCAATATATGGTAATACACCAAATATATTCTTTTTTTCAGGATTATTTGGATTTGCCCCTATTAGTTTACTTAATCCAAAATCTGAAACATCCAAACGATTTTTAAAATTATATGATAAAATATTTCCAGGATGGAAGTCCTGATGAACTATGTCTAATTCATGAATATTCGTCAAATTGTAAGATAAATACCATAGATTAGCTAATTTTTGGTTCCACTTAATATTGTTAAAATTAATTTTTAAATATTCTCGAAGATTTCCGTCTTTTGCATATTCTAAAACCATCATATATGAGTGTGTTTCTGGATCTTGTGTAATTCCATAAAATCGAATTGAAGCTGATTGAGTCCGTATTTTTAAGTGGATTGCCATCTAATAATAAAAACATTTCGAATTTATAGTTAAATACTAATTTTAAAATTGAATTTAATTATTAATTAAAATATTTACCTCATTTAAGACATCGTTGAAATTCACAAAATTATCAAACTTTTTTAATGCCACTTCTCCTTCTTTACGATGTCTTTTCCATTGTTGATTTTCGATATCCCATTCTTCAATGTATCCATCAATCCACTTAGCATAATGTATTGTTCCAAATCCACCTTTACCTATGTGTTTAACATCTTTAAATCTATCAAAAGGTATCCATTCTATTACTTCCGAATCATTGATAGCATTTAGTTGAGCATCTTGAATGAATTTGTCTATTTTGTTATTTCCGCTTGTCCAATTATTAAAATCATTTTGGAAATGTTTTGAGTTACATGGGTTGCACCAAATATTATAGATATCTGTATATTCTTGATTGCATTCTGGGCATGACATTTTTATTTATATTATTTAAGGCTAAAAAAAAAAAAAATCAATAAATTTGTACAATTCAATATAAGATTTTTTTATCAATCGGAATTTTTATACTTCATGACTGAAATTTTCTACTTTAGGAATTTATGTTAAAATCAAGTTTGTATCATGATAATATTTTGTAGTGTTCTAAGCCGAATGTTCATTAGTCGACTTAGCCGATTTAGCCGACTTGGTTGGCCGATTTTTTGAAAATCAGCTAAGTCGATACCATATAGAAAATCAGCTTTTGTGTAATTAATTGTGTAACTCTACGATAATTATGTATGATCAATGGATCACATGATAATTACGCATGATAATTCTTTTGTGTAACTCTACTATGATTTTATTTGTTTTCTATATTAAGAAATTTTAGTATTAGCCAACTAAGCCAG
The DNA here is from genome assembly GCA_003547095.1 of Diversispora epigaea. NCBI lineage: Eukaryota > Fungi > Glomeromycota > Glomeromycetes > Diversisporales > Diversisporaceae > Diversispora > Diversispora epigaea. Next base: position 327,476 of record PQFF01000011.1, read on the forward strand.
CTAAGTCTTAGCTGAGCCGATTTTTTTAGACCGGCTTAATGATATTATAACAAGGGTTCAGGGTCAGTGGCTTGAATTACTTATTATAATTTTTTGATAAAAAATTAATTTTAAATTAAATTAATAATTTATTATTTTTATTTTTATTATTTCTATTATTTTATTATTTTTATTATTTTTACAAATTTTTTTTTTATTATTTTTATTATTTTTATTATTTTTATTATTTTTATTATTTTTATTATTTTTATTATTTATTATTTTTATTTGAATTATTAAAATGATTTAAAATAATGATTAAATAGTTTTATATTTACTAAAGGATTATTAATTAATTTTATGAATTTTATTATTTATTATTTTTATTATTTTTATTATTATTTTTATTATTTTATTATTTTTATATTTTTTTATTATTATTTTTAATGTTTTTATTATTATAATTAAATAATTTTTTAAAATTTTTTTTTTTCAAATAATAAATTTAGTTTATAAAAACATAAATTTAATTTTATAGTTCATGATTCAGAATTTTTCATTTAAGAAATTATCCACTCATTAAATTGTTTCCATTAATTAATTTTATTATTTTTATTATTTTTATTATTTTTATTATTTTTATTATTTTTATTAATTTTTATTATTTAAATAATTTTTAAATATATATTTACTTTTTCATCTATTAATGAATTTTGTGAATTTTAGTTTTTTCATTTATCTTTATTATTTTATTATTTTTATTATTTTTATTTTTTATACTATTAAATAATTTTTAAATATATTTATATTTACTTTTTTAAATAATAAATTTAATTATACTTTTCATCTAAGAAATTATTCACTCATTAAATTGTTTCTATTAACTAATTTTATGAATTTATCAAATAACATTTTTAAATATTTTTATAGGTTTTTAATTTTAATTCTACTTAATTGATAAAATGTAATACTATTATTATTGTTAATATACATATAACTCTAATTGATTTTAAATATAAATAATTATGTAATATAAATTTTTTTCTTTTGTAAATAATTTTTTTGTTATTGAATTTATCAAATAATAAATATAAAAATTTGTATCTTTTTTTGAGGGGTGTTAATCGTGCTATAATGGGTTTGTTGTTTGCCAACACTTTATGAGAGAATGAGTTTACAGCTAGTAATTTCTACTTTATTATGATTTATTATTTAATTATTATTAAATTAAAATATAACATATTGAAGATAATATATACTATGTTTATTAATTTTTTTGAAAGAAGAACAAACGTATCAATTAAGTTATGTCAAATAGCTATCTATTTATTTCTTTTTTTCTATTTTGAAGTCATTATTTTGTCTATACATGTTTCCAAAATTAATTTTAAATTTTTGAGGTATTTTGTCTTTTCGAAATTTATGCAGAATCTATTCTATATATGGAAGTAAAAAAAGTACCTAGTTATGTGTATCTTTAATCAAGGAATTTATTTGGACAGTCAAAAAATTTCAGATTTTAAGCAAAATAATTTCGTCTTCTATGAAAAACTATTTTGACTTTTTTCTCCAAAATTGCAATTTCAGAACTCCAAAATAATTTTGCTTGCAAATATAATTTTGTCATTTCTGTATTATATAATAAATTATGTATATTATGTGTATAACAAATATTTTTAATCTATATAAGGATTGTAATTTTTGAGAGGGACCGAAAATGTAGGTTCTGAAACAAGGTACTACAAGCAATATGACGCGTGAGGTGTAGGCGATGGGGAGATCTAGTTGAAGAGATGAGTAGTTATGTAAGAGGTGGCGTCCAGAAATTGCGTAGCAGACGTAGTGATATGCTATGAAGAGCGATGTATTCTCAAAAAACAGGAGCAAGATCCAGTTATGAGAAACTACTCCTAGTAATTGTTATAGCTGATAATGATAATAATGGGTGTTATAGTTGAGTTAGTAAGATGGCCTACGGTGATAGGTGTAGGAGGAAGTAATGTGAATTAGCTGTTGAGGGGTGTTTGTAGGTTAGTGGCATGTTTTTGGGTGTTATATTAGTAGGAGGGTGAAGAAGTAGTTAGTTGGTAAAAAATGTTCTGTAGAGGTTTTTATATGATCTTGTTTTCCTCTCAAAAATCTTTTTGAAATTTGACTTTAATAGGAAAAAACCTATTAAATAGGGTTGCATAGCTCTACGGTGGCTAGTTAAACCATGCGGGGATTTTCCTTGCTAGTTAGTTTTTATTCTATTTAATTATAGTTTAAGTTGTTTTTGGCAATGTATATTATAATACTTGAATAAAAATGAGACCACACTAGTTGTTTAAAATAAAATAAAAAATAAAATAAAATAAAAATATAAGGATTGTAATTTAAAAAAAAAAAAAAACTCTTTCCACTAATTATTTTTGACCATTTTTTGAAGATGTTTCCAACATAGTGTTCGCTAGTTGTTTATATAATAACTATGCTAAAATAGCTATTTTTCATTCTTTTCTCTTCAATAACCATGTTAACCATCTCCTTATAATCTTATTTATCTCCTTAACTTAACAAAATGCGAGTAAGTTTTGTTAGGGAACTGTCGTAATGAGTCGCTAAAATGTCATGAAAAACTGAGCTTTTATGTAGTTACAGATGCATAATAGTGAGGGTTAGATTCCCCAAGTCAGGAGTNCTGTAGAGGTTTTTATATGATCTTGTTTTCCTCTCAAAAATCTTTTTGAAATTTGACTTTAATAGGAAAAAACCTATTAAATAGGGTTGCATAGCTCTACGGTGGCTAGTTAAACCATGCGGGGATTTTCCTTGCTAGTTAGTTTTTATTCTATTTAATTATAGTTTAAGTTGTTTTTGGCAATGTATATTATAATACTTGAATAAAAATGAGACCACACTAGTTGTTTAAAATAAAATAAAAAATAAAATAAAATAAAAATATAAGGATTGTAATTTAAAAAAAAAAAAAAACTCTTTCCACTAATTATTTTTGACCATTTTTTGAAGATGTTTCCAACATAGTGTTCGCTAGTTGTTTATATAATAACTATGCTAAAATAGCTATTTTTCATTCTTTTCTCTTCAATAACCATGTTAACCATCTCCTTATAATCTTATTTATCTCCTTAACTTAACAAAATGCGAGTAAGTTTTGTTAGGGAACTGTCGTAATGAGTCGCTAAAATGTCATGAAAAACTGAGCTTTTATGTAGTTACAGATGCATAATAGTGAGGGTTAGATTCCCCAAGTCAGGAGTAGAAGCTTCTTATTACATGTGAACTAATATGCTTATAGAAGCACTTTGGTCTCTTTATTTTCGGATGGTATTCCTTAACAACGATATCCCCTTTCGGTCTGGGCATAAACACAAGGTTTACTCACCAACAACATGAAAAACTGAGCTTGTGTATTGCCGTTGTGTGAAATACAATAGTGAGGGTTAGATTCCCCAAGTCAGGAGTTAGTAGAGTAAACTAGTCATATAGTGCAATATAGTATTAAAAGTCTCTTCGTAGAATACGTCTTTGGCCGTAAAATCTTCCGGGGAACCCATGGAGTTGTACGTTGTTGACTTATTTTTATAATTTTCTTATTATTCTATATTATTATCTACTTCTATTATTTACTTACTATTATTTATTATCTATTATATTATATAGTATTACGGTAGATCAATTTCTCAATATGTAATACAAATTAACTTTTATTTCTTAAATAAGAATATTATTAAATTCTTGTAAATCCGTAGCACAAATTAGAGTATTAGTTATAACACAAGTTAATACTTTAGCTAAAGTACCAATTAAGGTATAAGTCAAGGTACCAGCATAATTACTAGTCAGATTACAAGTTAGCTTTACAGTTAAATTAATAATGTATATAAAGGCTGAGTTTTCCCTCAACCTCAGTCTTCAGTTAGATACAGTTCGATACATATTTTAATACAATTAATAAACAGTATTTAACTCACAATAAGTAATAAATTGATAATAAAGTCTTGGTGACATTGAATATTATAATTTATGTACTTTGATATTATTATTCTTGGTGAATAATAACCCTTTTCATTTGTTGAAAACCCCATAGTTAAAGAATTGGTTTCTTTATAAATTGTCTTTGTGACGATAGAAATTTGTTCTCTATAACCCCTTTAAAACCTCACCCTTGCCTCTTTCGAATAAAACCACATATTTAAATCCTTCATTATTGTATTTATTTACAAACCCTTCAACTATAGTACATTACATATAATTGTTGTGTGATCTTTTATATATAGTTTTTCCCTGCTTTAGTTGTCGTTCCCTATTTTTCTTTGAAGGTACAAATAGGCCAACAACGTTGGGCTGAAATTCTTGGCATTATTGTCCTATGTTGATTGGTGCCTGCGGTGGCATAGAGACGCATAGCTGATGATCATAATTTTCTTTTGCGCATGAGCATTAGGATTATGATAAACAATAGTGCATGAATGAAATTCTATATGGGTGTTATATAGGATAAATTGAAGTTTTATGTCACGATTGGTTTATTGTTGAAGGTTTAACAAGCGTTAATATTGGGTTATGATAAGAATAGACAAATAATTTTATTCAATAAATTCATTAGGTTGGGTGATTAGTGATTAGATTAAATTTCTGTGGTAGTACAGTGGTACTAAGGGTGGAATGGCGGTAACGGTGTGTGATGTGATGTTTGTTGGGAGGATGGGGGTGTGAGATGTAAGTTGAAGGGAGGTGTCAAATTATTATTATGAAGTGAAGTAAGTTGCTTTTTATATTGCCTTACCAATATTAGATGGGGTGATTCCTGTTTTGGACGTCGGTGGGAGGATATCCGAAAAGAGCTCTATTACCAAATTGAGGCATGTAAGTGCCGGGCTCTGGATGCTAGGAGAGCGCATGGTGGGTGTCGTATGTTGATAGCGAAAGTGTGAGCATTAAGCAGAGTTTGGAAGAGAGATAGTTGCCTGTTACTCTTTATGGTTGCATAGGGACTAATGGGGGCTGAGAATAGAGGACGTTTGTCTAACCTGTATGTCCAATGCCTGAAGCAAGGCTGGGAGATAACCATTTTTTGCAAAAGAGTATATCCGTTAAATAACCACACTTGGTAGTTGTAAAAGTAATGAACTAATCTTTATAATAATAATTAGGTGTTATAGTTAAGTGAGTAGATGACCTATGGGGATAGGTGTAGGAGGAAGTAATGAGAATTAGTTGTTGAGTAGTGAATGTTGGTTAGTAGTTTAGTTTGGGTGTTAAATTAGTAGGAGGGCGAGGTAGTAGTTAGTTGGTAAAAAATGTCCTGTAGAGGTTTTTATATGATCTTGTTTTCCTCTCAAAATCATTTTGTAAATTGACAAATATAAGTTTCAACTTATATTTCCAATAGGGGTTACCATTAAATTTCCTTCCGAAAGGAACTAAATGGGACAGTTTTGAAGTAATTCAAAATGGAGATGGTTTAGCCTTGAGGTGGTAGCTGGGTATGCTGTGCGGGTAACCAATCCTTAGCTAGCACGTTTTTATTTTGTATATATTGTAGTTTAAGTTACTGATTGTAATGTATATTATGATATTTGAATAAAGATAAGCCCTTATCAGTCATTTAAAATAAAATAAAAAATATAAGGATTGTAATTTTAGGCTAAATTATTAATTTTTTTGCCAACGTTTGAAGCCTAAAAAACTTTTTTGATTAATAAATATATGCATAATCTAATAATAATTTATGAAAATAGAATGTTAAATAAAATAAGAATGTGTTCTCAACCAGGAGCCTTTAGTTTCATAAGAAGAGTTTCTAATTTGTTGGCTAATTTCTCAAGTCCAAATTCATCTGTAATTAACATTAAATCAAAAGAAATTAATAATTCCCCCATAGAAGTATCTAAAAAAATAATAAATAAATAATGAATCAATAAAATAAATTTCAATATAAGCAATAGTATTTATATTATTTTTGATAATAACTTACAGAAAAATAGCATTAAAAATTTGAGCGGAAATGTTTGACTTGATAATCATTGTAATATTATTTATTCTCTTTGAAATCAGGATTTCAATACGTTGGAATATGCAGTGAAAAATTTTCAACTTCAATGATTACATTATAATCTTCTTTACCATTAAAAAGTTCAATGATATTTTGAGATAACTTGTCAAAAAATTCGAAGACATTTTCCTTTTGTAAATTTTGTAAATTGGATGTCAAAAAAAAAAAGACAGAAAGAACTGATAATCGCATATTGTCTATTTGTAGTTCATAATACAATAATCATGTCATAAAATAAAAGTGAACAACACCTGGTGGTAGTAATTATAATAATATCGGTAGTAATAATAATAGCGATAGTAATAAATTAGATAGAGAAGATTGTAATATTCCTTGTTATTTATTTTTACAAAATACGCAAAAAAACAATTACAATAAGGTTAATACATTTATACAGATTAAAAAGGTAATTTCAATATGGTAAATATATCACTACTACAATTTTTTTGCATTTATTTATTATTAATCACGCACAAGCATTTTAATTTTATTACTCAATAATTTATTTATGCAATAAATATTGGTTAATAAATAATCTTAAAAAAAATTTTTGCTGTCGAATTTCTTTATCCTAATTCTTTGTAAATATAAATAATTTATTTTTAAATTAAAATTATTTATTAATCAAGTAATCATGTAAATTTGATTATTTTTTATTTATTTATTCATATTTAGTATTTCTAAATGCTAATTTATTGTCTTGAATTTTAGTCTGCCCTTAAATCTTGTTACCATTTAATTAATTTTTTTGAATTTTTATGTATTTGTGCTTTTAACATATATTCTCTGTATTTAAATCTTAATTATTCTAAACTGTATTTCCATATATTTTATGACGGGAATTAAAAATGATTTCATATAATATAAAACAACCGTGATTATAAATAAAGTTAGCTTTTTTACATTAATATAATTTAAATAATTAAGATTTTTTCATTTCATTATACGCACGCTATTATTAAAAAAAATTATTCTTGGACCTTGACTTTAAATTATTATTTTTTTCTGCGTATAAACACTTTCATAATTCTAAAAATACCTTATATCAAAATGTTTCGTGATATAGTATAAAAATTAAGAAACTGTAATTAAGCTTGCTTGCCTATACAAACGTTTACATTATATATATTTTTGGTAAAAAGCTAAATCTAAAATAAAAGCCCAAACCTTATCTGAAACAAAATTTTTTTGAATTTATCTTTTGATTTTTTTCAATAAATTATTGAATCAGTATAAAATTATAATTTTTCTAATAATATCGACCTCTGTACATCCGTATGAACTTTTCATTTGACGTTTTTAACATCGATAAATTGAATGGATTCATTTATTTCTATTCTTGTTTGTTAATTATTCGCTATTACCGAACCATTTTCAACTGTAATCAATGAAGAATGCAGCATTTACTCATCATAGCAATCAGAAAGTTATTCTTCTAGAAATAATTAAAGTAGATCAGTCACGTTATTTTTCTTCGTGATTTTCGAAATGTGATTTTCGAAAAGGATAAATTAAATCTGCTTTAGGCGAATTTCCTTTTTGAGCGAATTATTTTAGGCAATTCCGCAGAACCAGGAAAATTATTTCTTAATATGTACAGGAAAAATCTAAATCATAAAAAAATTTTTAAACGGATGTGTTGAATAATACTAACCAAAGAAAGTTACAAATCTAATCTTTGATAGTTAGTTTCAATAGATATCAATAAACGATCCTATAAAAAATTGTAACCGAGATAATAATCAAAATCATAATCACTTTTCATAGTTAATAATAAAAACGGAAACTTGCCATGATCAAAATTAATTAGAAATAATTATCAATCATTATTACATATTAAAGTTTATCATTTATCAATAAATGCTTCTCTCCTACATACTTTGTAATAGTAATTATTAATTTTTTTTTAGTAAACTTTAAAGGAAAGAAAAATAAGTATAACTCAAGTTGGAATGGTTTTTATTCGTTTTTTTATACTGTTTGAAGTCATTATAACGTCATTTCTTCTATAATTTTATATCCTAAATGTAATAAATTATTTATTAATCAGTATTATGTGCAACTAATATTTAATTTATAACATCTATAACGATTTTTAATCTGAATTATAGTTACTAATGATTTGATAATGATGATTTTATTTTATTGAAATTCTAATTTTCAATTAATTATTTTTATAAATATCATTTTGCAAATATTTAAAATTAATAATTTTGGTAAAAGAAAGAAATATGAGTTAAGTTAAAAGTTTTATTTCAAAGTTCAATTTTCAAAGGATATCAGGTTTCTATGATCCAGATAATTTTTTGTAGAAACATATTGTCTTTCGTAATCATTCCTGTTGTAGAAAAGGATTATCAAAAATCTATTTGCATTTTTGTTTGGAATATTTCTTAATATAATATATATATTTGGGTTAGTAAGGCATTATTTATTCTTATGTGTAACAAAGTTCATTGACTTTCACGCCAACAAAGATACAATCATTATTAATAATAGAAGTAGCAATATCAAAAATTGTAGTTTTAAGCTTTATTATTTACATTATTTAGCACCAATTTTCACTTAAATTAAATCTTTTAGCTCGCCAATAGTGCTTTTCTTACTAATTTTTTTATAATTAAAAATGACAATATCCGACTATCTATTCACTGATCCGATAATTTAATTATTTTTATTATTTATTTTTGAAATTCTATATATTATTTAGTTTCATGTCTATGTACCATTTACATTTTATAATGTGACTAATATAGATAATAAGTGTTTATATACATAGAACTGAAAGGTGATTAAAAAAGTATATTAATTGAAAAATGGAAAGAACTACCCTTCATTTATTACAATCTCGTCTCGTTCCGGAACCGGAATAATATAAAAACCTTCTTATAAAAGTCAAGTCATTGGATTCATTAAGGTCACAAAAAATAAAAAATTTGACTTATAAAACAAGTCAATACCATCTTTTTATACCGTTACTTAAATAATCACCAACCTAATTATATTTACATCCTTCACTATTTGGGAATATTTAGGTTATTTAAAGCTTTCAACATGGTTTTGAAATTTCGGTCTAATTCGTCAAATCTTGTCTTAAATTCATTTTCTATAGTATTAAATCTTGTCTTAAATTCATTTTCCAGGTTATTGAATTTTTTTTCATTGGTAATTGATCATCAGCGTTTATAGTAAGACCTAGATCTTCAGGTAAAGGTTCGTTATTTGGTTTATAATAACCGACATTCATTAATAATTTGTTTTTTGGTTTCCGATTTCTTTGTGATTTCTTGTTCAACTTAGAAGTAGCAACTTTTAATGAAAAAACTTATTCATCAATAAATGAAATTTTATTAATTGCACTAGCCATAGTACTTGAAGGACCTCCATTTTGCGTATGTCGAGATTCTTTTGAATAGGCTAAATTTTCTAAATTTTGTAATAAATTTAAATAAATTAATTCATGTTAGGATTTAAAACTTTTATTCACATGTAAATTCTTATTATCAAAATCACCTTGATTATCAACATCATCGTTATTGTCACCAACATCGTCATAATCATTGTTATAAACCAAATCTGCTAAATTCTCACCCATAAGACGTAATTTTGTTTCTTTTCATTTTCAGTTTCCTTAAGCCAGGTATCAATCATATCAGGATCAGGTATATAATAAATGTATCGAGGATTATCTTTTTTATTAAAAGGTTTTTCTAGAGCTTCGCATTCAGCAACAAGTTCAGCATGATATCTATAAACTGCTATACGACTTCTATTATTTGCTTTATCAAATACATCACTATAGAGTTAAGAGAAATTAAAACTTTTGCACACAATTTATAATTTATAATAATAATTCAATAATATTCTTACTTCATAAATGCAATCAACATATTTTGAAAAATTAACACTAATATTACGCTTCCTAATACACTCATAGCATTTACAGTGAAACTATCCCATTGGTCCCATCGTCCATTGGTCCAAAAGAATACAGCTTCTACTGATGAAACGAAATGCGAATAATAATTATCTATCAACATCCTGATATATTGTTATATTTGAATATAAGCCTGAATTCGAAGTGTCTTTAATTTTATAAGTAGGAATTCGTAAGCTTGAGTTATCCTGATTAATAAGTATGAACCTGAAGGTTATCATAATATAATAATAACATATATAAATAAGTATTGTTTAAAACAATGAAAACAAATTCATTATAATTATTATAATAACATAGCGTGACCAAATGCAATTACGGCAATCAACATGAATGCAAAGAATGGCCAAATAGTATTTAAAATACTGTTAATGATATAAATAAAACGTCCCAGGTTTTCAAAATATCTCAATAATAATAACTATAAATAAAAAAATAATTATTATTATAAATAATAAAAATAATAATAATAAAAATCCTAAAAAATTTACTCTATCCAGAAAGAAAGACAAAAAAAAAGATTTACCAATTCAAGCCACATAACTAAAGCTGTAAACACTCGAATAGGATTAAATAATGAATAGGGAAAATGAGTATTTGATGATCATATAAAATATTCGATATATTATCTAGTAACGGCAATAAAACTGATCCTAGATCAAACATATTAAAAACATTTATATATCGATGCCATCCTTCCCTTTTTAATTGCACAATCTCCGTAACAATCAAATACCAGCCAGTATATAAATATACCAAGAGGGAAATTATAAATATTAAATTTGTGTCTATTTTAAATAAATTAACTATTTTTGATTCCCCCTTAAATGAATATGAAATAATTGTTATAGTGCACGAAATAGCATATAATATATACATAAAGATATGACAAATAAAATAACGACGGGCAGCTGACCATTTAAAATCTAAGACTTCCATAATTGTAGGTGTCTGATAAATTTTATAACCTTTCTCTTTCTCTTCATGAATAACACGAAGGAAACGACTCATTTTTTTAGTATTATTAATAACTTGTCTACGTGGCCAAAAAAATATTCAAAAAAATGCAAATAGAAACCAAAAATATTTTGAATAATTTTCATTATTATCTTCATAATCTTTGGGATCAAGGTCCTTGGGGTTAGGGTATACTGTAAAATCAGGTAATGGGACCATATAAACTTTACGATCATTACGTGAAGCTTGAAACTTATAATGCCATCTTATAACATTTTTTTAAAAAAAAATTTGGCAATTAGTAAAGACAAAAATGACATAACTCCGCTTAATGATCTTTATGATTAACAATTATATTTACCTTTTAAATAGGTTTTTTAAGAAAACCCATAGCGTATTATGATAATTTGATACAAGACGTGGTTTTATTGACAAAGAATGTATCACAGCTGCATTATTTCCTTTCGTTTTATCAAAAGTACTAATATGTAATGGTGGAGCGTAAGCTTCGGTAATTCCAAAACATGGTTTTTTGAATAAATCCATCTTTTTTTGAAGGATTTAACGAAGAAAATTTAATTCAATTTAAAGTGACAATCAATGTGATTTAACGAAAGTAAAGATTTTAACTTACTTAAATTGTTATCATATAATAAAGGTATCGCTCTGTTTAAAGTAAACATCCAACCATGATTATTATATTATTTAGCATTATCAGTATAATAATCCATTAAACATTATAAAATTACTGTCGAATCCTCCCTATATTCGATACACGCAATAGCGTGATGTAAATCGGACTTTGATATTTCGGTTGTTGATCTACCATTATTTTCATCTTTCCATTAATATAATCTCGGATTTGTACATTCAATTAAATATTTAATTTTATTAACATTTTCATGACCAGTTACAATATGTTTCTTCTCTCCTAATACATAAAGGGCTTGACATGCCCCTTCAGGACATTTACGTTATTTAGCCAATGTATCGTCTTTGTTTTTTATGTGGAACATTTAGTAGAAGGTAATATCAATTTCTGTTATTGCCTTCGCTGAAGGATTTCTAATCGAAGCTACATTTGATGATCTAATACCGAAAAAATACCTCCATTATCTGTAATCGCTAACATCTTTCCGTGAGAATTCATTAATCTATGTTTGGCATCTATTTTTAGGGGTTTCAGAGTTTCGGAATAATCAATTTGACGTATGGAATTTTCAAATGTCGTAAATAAATCCCATACTACAAATATTTGATATTCCTTTTCTATCTTCTGATATTCTATTTCTTCAAGAACTATTAAAAGTTTACTGTCGGCATCAATAAAATTCATATCCGCAATTTTATAAATTCCTCTTTGACATTCGAATTGTTTAGTAGCAATTTCTAAACCATTTTCCAAACCATTTTCCAAACCATTTTCCATAAAGTATAACGTAATGCTGGGGGTTCCTCGACAAAATGCTAAAATTTTTTCATTTTGAGAGATGGCAAAGATAGGAGAACCATGAATTACATTGGGAGCTACCAAAGATTCATGTCGTTTAAATAACATCTCTAGATCCCCAGTAATTAAACTATACATTTCAATAATTTGTTGTCGATTTTTAAAAGATTGTACCATAAAATGATTTTTAATAATACTTGTGTGTAAGAGTTCAAATGAATTATGGCAATGATCACTTGAAAGACGAGTTGAAAGTTGCTAGGGTAATTCAAATCGTTTAAACTTGGCTAGTAGTGAGAAAAATCTATTTTCTTTTCTTTTTTTTTTTATAATTTCTTTAAAAATTCCTGAAGCATTGACTATAATAATTACTGTCTTGTTTTTTGATTTTAACGGTCGATCACTATCATCACAATCATCATTATTAAGAAATCTTATGACACCGCCAATTGATTCTAGAGAAGTATATATTTCACTTCCATCTTTAATAGAGATAACCCACGTTTGAGGACAATATTCATCACCAGATTTTAAACCATACTCTTCATCACTGTATCAGCTATTAACTTTATCACCAAAGTCTAAGTCATTTTCGCGATCACTATGCATTTCATCATGACAGAATTTTCTTACGTCAAAACAAGATAATGCTATAAGACGTCCATTTTCACCATCTACACAATTAGATATTGCTATAGACCAACAACGGCGTTTATCATTAATTCCGCATTCAAGTTTAAAAATACGTCTACTTGAACTTAAATCTTCAATATTATATAACCTAAATTCGTGCGTCTCTATTATAATTAAAGAAAATTATTAAAAAATTATTAAAAAATCATCAAAGGTAAAAGAAATAATCGAATAATTAATAAACGAATAATTAATAATTAAATTTTACCTTGACAAAAAGTAACAATTTGTTGACTGTCTGGACTTATCGCTGTGCAACCACCGAAAACCGGAGGATCTTTCTCTGCTGACCTAGTTATTGATTTTCTTAACGAAAATGGCAAAATTCTCTCGGGTAAAATTGAATGATGTTTTTTGACATGTTTTTTGAATATGACAGTTCAATGGAAGCAAATTTTTTTTTATATAAGCACTTGTGTCATAATTGAGAATAAAGAGAGATAATTAGAAACAAAACAAAGCAATTTTACATTTATCAAACTATGATATTACAATCAATGATGTCAAATGCCGACTATTATAATTTATTATTATGTTTTTACATTATATAATTTGAAAAAAAATACTTTTGCCCTTACATAACTATTAATGCATTCATTATTTCTTTTTTCATAAATTTGTACAACATCGAATTTATAAATCGGTTCAAGGTGACACCTATTACTCGAATAGTCGACAATGTGAGTTTTATTAATTAAAGTTGTAAAACATGAATTTTATTTAAGTAATTATTTTTAGTAATTTCAGATTTTTAACGTTGTTACTTCTAATAATGGAATTTTTATTGTTGAAATTAAATATTGTTTTTATTGGCGTTCTTGTAATGAAATGAATATAAAAAGATATTTTTTTCGTTAATAAACGATATTAAAATTAAATTTACATATTCAGGCTGAAATTTCCGAAGCCATATCAATAGACAACAGACACAAGTTTAAATTTTATTTTTTAATAACATATTAATGATAACTAATATAACATTATCTTTATCTTGTGTATTGATGAAAATAAAAGAAATAGAATTTTTGGATTAAAATACTTGAATGTGAATATGGACGGACAGAAAAATATATTATTAACAGATATGAAATTGACTAATAAAATAACAAACAAATCTTCTTTCTTTTTAAGTTTCAGTCTGTAACATATACATACATGACATAATGTTAATAAACCTATCTCGATTGCCTGATACTCATGTATGCTGTCACAGTTCTATTATAATTCGAGGCAATCTTTAGTTCAAAGTTTTGTTAATTTATATTTAATAATTCGGACAAATTGTATTACTTCACTTATAATTATGTCATTGTTTATTATTTATATTTATATTTATATTAAATATAAATAAAAGTTTTAAGTATTACAAATCTAAAACAATTTAGACAGATGGTTTTATATTTTAAATTTTGGGATGAATTAATGATTAAAATAATTCACAATAACCTTTATTTTTTTATAAATTTCTTTATTTTAAATAATTTTTAAATAATGTAATAGCACTAATTTGGTTTATTAATTTTTTTGTATGTACTAAATATAAAGATATAAAAATTACAGTATTGTTATTGGTATTATTGTTATTTTTCTACTATTATTTGCAGTATTTTTTTTTATTTCAATAAGCGAATAAGCATTTAATGAAGAACTATACTAATAATAATATAATATTAATCATAACAATAATATTGAGTTAAAAATTTGGATTGGATAGTAAATAAATAATATTTTATATTATACTATTATATGGTTAATAAATTCTTCAAATAAAATTCGGGTAACTTATACATCTTATCTTAAAATCGTGTTTTGTTGTATATAAAAGACTATACTATAGTATGGAATTACTTTTGAAAATTTTTCAGATGTATTGGCATGGGTTTTCGCTTCTCAAATTTAGATCCATCTGGAAACGAATTTCTCAAAAAATTTGCTATAATTAATTAAAACTATTTTTTCAAGCATAATTAATATAAAAGTATTTTTACATTTCATCAATCTAATAACTATTTCGCATTTGAATTATTCTTTTCATTTAAAAAATTATTCACTCATTTAATGGTTTCAACTAAATAATTTTATGAATTTTATTAATAACACATTTTTTTTAATATTCTTTTCACTTATTTCTCTTTTATCATTCGTTCTTTCTTTATGTAATATAGCCTTCTGTCAACAATGATATGTTTAAATTTTCAATTTAGATAAATTATATATATTATTAATTATTTAATTTACATTTTAATAGAATTGTAGATATATTAATTAATATATTTCTATAAACGAAGATGAAAATTGAGTGGCCGTTTTGTACGAACGTGCTTTGGAAGTTGTATCAGATCTGGAAGAACTTAATAGAAGGCTTCGTAATTAACATTATTACTATCACCATTTGTAGAATAAAATATTTTATAAATGATGTTAAGGGTAATTTCCTTTGGATTTTGGAGATAATATTTATGTATGAAATTCCTTAATTATATTTATTATTCACATGACTGAAATTTAGGAAATTTCTAGTTATACAGGTCATCAAAAATAAAATTTCACGTTAAACCCAAGTTCACTAAATAGACAATTTTTTGCTTTATAAAAAAATGAAATTATTTTTTTATTAACATTATCTTCATATCCTTCCAATCTTTATTAGAAACAGACAACTAGTTGTAATGGAACTTACCCAGCCACACTTTCACTTCCACTTCTTCGGTATACAGTACGAAAAATCCACGTTACCTGCTAGTCTCGGTAAATGCAAAACTTTCACCTAGAAATGCATCGACTCTTTTGTCTTTTATCTTCTAATATTATCACCAATGAACATGCATTAGAAATTTCATCCATGATTGATCAAATAAGAAATTTATTACTAAAAAATGCAAAAATCATTTCCTTTTTTCACAGTTGAATATTATTATTATTATTTTTATTATTATCATCATCATCTATTAATAATAAAATTGCATTATTGTTATTTATTCGTTTATTATTATAACTTTTTTTTTTTAAAAAAAAATATAAATATGTCTTCTAAACTTCGATTCCCTTACACTGAATCTGACTCCTCATTTCTGTCGCTACAGCTGCTAGCATTCAACAGTTAATTTTTTTAATGCAATATTTAATATGCGTATGTATATATAACCTGTATCAAATATTTACATTCTAGAGACAATTTATTTATAATGAAAATGAACGAATGAAATCAAAAAATCTATCTTAATATTTGAAATGAAGAAACTGAATTACCAAAATATAAATCCATTGAATAACTCAACACGACCAACTGAGCAACTGAAATATAAATCTACCCAATCACAAACAATAACAGTGAACGCAACTGCAAAAAAAATCGATTGCAACAATAGGAAATTAGTTTTAGAATATTGACTTATTTTTTAATAAAATTTACTCACAAGACACTTATTTCTTTCGTGCCCATTGGAGCTATCATCGTTATCCTCATCATTCCCATTATTATCTTCATTATAATTATTTAAAAAGTTAAATTATAATCTTCAACGTCATAAAGTTTTCTCTTCTTTCTTCATTTTTATAATACAGCAAAATGTTAATTAATATTCCTGATTCATTTCAATACTCCCTTTTATCTGTTACTGAAATCTATTTGTAACCAAAGATGAAAGCATGCATATCAAGAACTGAATTATATTGCTCAAGATCCATATCATCAAATCTCATACTTTACTGTGTGGAAGTTCTTGTTGTTGATGTTATTGTAATTCTTAGTAAAATAAGAAAATATTAATTAAAATGGAATGTTAATATAAATATAATCATTAATAAAAATATAATTGTTAGTAGAAAAAAAGAAATTAATTATTGGTAGAAATAAAATTTATTATTAAAAAATCGAGAGTATCAAATAAAAGACTATTAGTAAAATTAAAATAGAAATTGTCAGATTAGCAAAAGCTTACTTTTTTGAAATTAAGATGATCTTTCCTTAATTGTGTTCATTTTTTTATTTGAAGATCTTTGTTATTATGAAAAGTATGAATTTGGGTACGTAATCTGGAAAGGATTTCTATTTTACGTACCACGTTTTGATGCGCGAATTTAGGCATTATTATTTAAAAAAGCGATTAATAAAAACATCGAATTAGGTAGGTTTTCTGAAAAAACATGCGAGACGTCAACGAAATATAAAAGGGTGGATTTTTTGTTTCCTCTGGAGAAATCAAAATACAATATACAAAGCAATTATTCAATTATTCAATTAATAAAACTTCAAAAATTATTCAAAATGATGACAAAAAGTAAAACTTTCACTTTTTTGGCAGCTTTATTTTTAACCTGTTTTATATTCTCTCGCGCATCTCCCTTACCTAGTTTTGATGGTGGTGAAATCGCCTCTGTCACACTAAAAAAACTCGATGGTAAATTTAAATTCACTCAAATAAACGAAATAAGTTTAAAAGTTGAAGCAGTAATCAATTCAGGCATTAAAGACAAAGATCCACATAAATACTTTGTTCAATTTTTAAAACTTAAAGTATCTTTCGCCGATTTGAACATTATACCAAAGCCACCTGGTATTGTTCCTTGGGAAAAGACTTTACCTGGAGTTGTTGACATTATAGTCGGTACCGGACTTTCGATTTTTTACGAGGATGAAGTTCTTGATTCTGGAATAATCATCAAGTCCTAAATGTTTTTGAAATTTTTTTTATTAATTTTTTATCTTCTCGAAAAGGGTAGATTAATTTAGAAATATGCTCAGCTCATTTAATTTAATTTAATTTTTATTAGTCTATTGTTTAGTCTGTCAATAATTTTAATTTAACTTTAAAAATAATTATTTTTCTTATAAAGTTTTTCATAAATTCAGGCTTAAAGTTTTTGCATAATATATCTTGCAATTTATATTTATATTTATATTTTATATATCACGATAATTAAGTTGTATAAAATATAGTTAACATAAACTTATCCTGACTTGTTCAAGGCCTTCCTTTTTTTTAACATAAATAATAAATATTGAGGCTTTTTTGACCTTTAAAGGAAATGATCGTGAATCTTGAAAAATGAAAAATTATTTTTTTATGTTCGTTTAGGAGTGTCGAGTCGCTACATCAAGCATGAAAGTTATGAAATGCACCTTGCGGTTGATCAATTTGTTCCTTTGAGGATCACCATTTCGTGAAACACATAATCTTGTAGCCCAGAATCGATCAGTCATAGAAACACCTTAGTTAAATATCTCCGTCCCACAAATCGCAATTGTAGTACGTAAAAAAAAACGGAATTTTTTAAATGAAGTTACGGAAAATTTTCGAGGTAAAAAATTTCTCCGCAATTTTTATGCAATTTTTACACGTTCTAGATCGACTACAGCGTTTCATTTTTGTAATGTTGCACAAAACATAATATACTGTTGTGTAACAAGAGTTCAAGGTTAGATTTTAAATTAATATTGTATATTTTTCTGTTTGATGTACTGTTTTATTATTAAGTGTTTTGCATAAAGCAATTCTATTAACTATGCCAGATGCAAATGTTCCCTTTTTTGAACTTATATATGCTAAAATTTCAAAAGTAGTTGACATTTTTGAACAAAAAAAAATTGTAACTATTGGTTTTTTAATTTATAAGTATTTTTTTTTGTGCAGTATTTAATAGATTCATTGATTTAAAAAAATAAAAATAAAAATCGATATATTTATTTTCAAAAAAAAAATCTTCAATTTATTTAATAATGATAATTTATATTTTATTAATTCCTTGTAATAAAATTTTAAGGACATTTTTAGGATTTTTATTATGAAATATTTTCAAATTTATAACATTATTTAATCAATCATGTTTTATGTAATATTATTTATTCAGATGTTTTTGAATTATTTTTATGTTAGGTTATCTAATAATAGTATATCCATTTTTATATTTATTTTTATCACTAATCATTTTTCAAAATAATAAAAATTGAAATGAAATCATTTTAAATTAATTAAAATAAATAATCTGATATATTTATTACGAAGTATTTTCAAATTTATTAATCATATAATAATAAGAACAAATAAAATTTGTTCATATTTATTCATAACATATTAATTATAAATAAGATGTTTTATGTAATATTATTTATTCAGATGTTCTGGAATTATTTTTCAAGCCTTGATTTTAATCATTGCAGAATTATTAATTTGCACATTACATTTTTGTAAAATGAACAAAATTTTACTTAAAATTACTTGATTATTAATTTAAAACAATTTAATTTTTCAATTTTAATTATTTTAAAGACAATACAATAACTGATTATCGTTTAATAAATTGGTTTTTTCAAATTCATCAATTAAAAAAATTAATAATAATAAAAAATTATTCTCAATCCTGAAATTAATTAATTCGTTTCTTAAGATGAACAAAATTTTGTTCACAAATTTTTTATGATAATAAATAATCTAATAATTTTTATATAAAATATTTATTTTATTTATTCCTGTATTTTCTTGACAAATAAATAATACATAAAATACAATAGACATTAAATTATAATAAGTATTTATAATAATTCAATCAACACATGAATAGCAATTTAAGTTGAAATATCAAAAAAAAGCAAAAATTTATTAGGGACAATGTAATTATATTATTCATTACAATAAATATGTAAATGACAATCTGATGATTTTTCAAACGAAAGGTTTTTAATTTATTATATTTGCTCATGTTGGAATAAGAATACATTATAATATTATATACAAAATTTAATTTTTGTGCTTGAGTAATAAATAATTTAAAAAAAAATAAAGCAAAAAATCCAATTTTCTTTATAATAATTTGTTCATGTAAATAAAAATGAACATATGATTATAAAAATCAAGAAAATACAATAATATAATAAAAAAATAAACTATTAAATAAAATACTGTGGCATATAAAAAAATATATAAATCATATTAATTATTCTATAAAATTTAGCCACTAAATAAATAAAATAGATGACATGCACATGATTATATAATACTATTTAATAAATTTGGCGTTTATTTTTGAAATAAAAATGTGTAATTATTAAAAATAAAATTTATCAAATTATATTATTTATTTAATTAATAAATTTCATTTAATAAAACATTGTTATTATTTGATTTATTATTTTTTATTTAATTGAAATAAGTAATCTAATTTAAAAGATTATTAATATTGAATTTAAATTTAATGCAGGTTTTAACATGAAAAAATATGTTTTTTGATTACATAATACCACCTTTATTATATAATCAATTATTAAAAATTCATATACATTTTTTATTTTGTAAAAGCAAATACATATTATTAATTCTGAATCTGAATTGTGCGCTTTAACATTTTTGATTGGTTGTATTGGCCATGGCTCATTACTGTGAGATCACTATGTGAATCATTTGAAGAATGAGCAATTCAACTTCATCATCACACTCCGCAAGATGAGATAGATAAAGGAATGTTTTATTTATTCACTAATAAGAGAAGAATCAAATGATTTAGTTGATCCCCAACTAACTTGACAAATTCAAGAATTCATGAATCAAGAATTTCAATATTATCAAATGGGTCTATCCGATAGATTAAGGCTAAGTTTCAATCAATTGGAATTTTGAGGATAAGTGAAATCATTTGAAAATTATTATCAAGTTCAAAAAGATGTAAAATATTTATATGGGGGAATTTTCAATTCCCGTGGAGAAAGAATTCAACTTTGTGATGATAATTTGGATGAATTGTGTTTAGAAAATGTATGTTCTATTGTTAATTAATTAATTTATTTATTTATTGATTTTATTTATTGTTAATTTATTTATTATATTCTTGAGTTTGAACGTTTAAGAGAAATTATGAGTGCTATTATTTACAAAGCCATTGAAGAGGTATTATTAATATCACTATTAATTATTTTTTATAGTACAATTGGTTGATCTTTGGGATAAATGTTTGGTTCCTTAATATGAACGTGATGGATTTTTCGAGCTTACAAAAGAGTAAGTAACTAAAATTAACATCTAATAACATTTAATCATAACTTTTATCACTATTATTATAATATTACATTTTAATATATTTCTTAATTTATTTTTTATACTTTTTATTTATTATTGGAATCAGCTGACGAAATGTATTGAATTACTTTCACAAGAAGTATCTCGTCTACAAGAATTATACGCGTACCGAGATTTATCATGAAAATTATTATTTATTTCTTTTGTTGATTTATTGATTTTGTATCACATTTATTTTATTATTTATATTAACATCCATTATTCACAGAAAATGATTGAATTCGAAAAAAAGGCATCCCGTCCACGTCACCACTTTCAAAGTTCATTCTGACTATTGGAAGAGGAAGAATGGAGAAAATCTTGTTGGCTAATTTCATTCATTCTTTTTTAAAAAATTTATAATTATTTTTTTGAACATTGAAATGAACATTTTTCAAATACATTTAAACATACAGTGGTGGTCAAAAGTTCTGCATCACATGATTTTTTGCCTTCAAAAAAATCTATCTCCCGGACAATCGATTTTACAATGGTTATTGTGCCTATTTTAATCTTTAAGTTTTGAAGATTTTTTTAAATTTTTTTGGTATCAAATTAATAACACCGATTTTTCGCAAATGGGTGATCGACATTAGGAACTGTCACTTTGTGTAGAATTTTATTCAGAATTGAAATTTTACTGAGGTGCCGCGATAATAGTGATCAAGTGATAGATCATTCTTAAAGAGAAATCGTATACCAAATTTCGCGATGATCGGATCAGTAGTTACGGAGAAATTAAACATTTTTTTTAATTATTTCATATGTAAAATTTTGATTTTTAAGAGTTGATTTCTCCGTAACTACTGATCCGATCATCGCAAAATTTGGTATACGATTTCTCTTTAAGAATGGCGATCTATCACTTGATCACTATTATCGCGGCACCTCTGTGTAGAATTTTATTCAGAATTGAAATTTTACTAAGTAGCAGTTCCTAATGTCGATCACCCATTTGCGAAAAATCAGTGTTATTAATTTGATACCAAAAAAATTTAAAAAAATTTTCAAAACTTAAAGATTAAAATTGGTATAATAACTGTCATTGTAAAATCGGTTGTCCGGGAGATAGATTTTTTTGAGGCAAAAATCATATGATGCAGTACTTTTGACCGCCACTGTATATGAACATTTAAACATTATTCAAAATATATGAAGATTTAAAAATTATTCAAACATTTTAGGGTAAAAAAAGCTCGGCTAGTTTTATTATTATTATATTATTTATTTATTTTTTTTGCAGATGATTCTTCATATCCATTATTAAATAATAATTTGCTATTATTATTATTATTATTATTATTATTACTATTTTATTTTATAGATTTGATTTTTTTTTTACAAAGATGTTTTATGTTTTTATTTTATGCGATGGTCAGGAATTTTATTGAATTTTTATTTATTAAAAGAACAATGGGATGGAATTTTTTTTGTTTTATTTATTAAAAGAAACGTCATATATGATATTTTTGGGGGATTTTTTTTTGTTTATGTCACATTATTTAACATGAAATAATTTTTTAACGATGTAACATTATTGAACGTCATGATGCACGCGTTTTTTAAACGCTTTCATGATAAATTTATATTTCCTTTATTTCATATTTTTATAAAATCAAAATTATAAACTAATGAAGAATTAATGCCTAATGTTTTACAATTTTATTATATCAAAAAAACTAATAAATTGAATCAATTAAATAAATAGATCAGAATTACCTAAACATAGAAATAAATATAATTTAATAATAAAATATATAAATAAATAAAAAATATAACACAATAATACTTACTAGGACATAAATTAGACATAGATTTAGTTAATTCTTCAAGTTCCCTTTCAAAATTTTCTTCATTCTTGGGTTTTGGAAGATTTGAATAATTAAGAAGACGACTGGTATAAATAGCTTGCGGATGTGTTTGATAATTAAGAGGAGTTTTAGTTGTTGAATTCGTTACGTTGGTTGATTCTTGATTTGCTGAAAATTCTTCAGCTTTTTTAATTTGAATTCCAATTTCTGAATCTTTATTTTTTCCTTTTAAATAATAAGAATAATCCCAACAGTATTTATTCAACTCATCCCGTAATTCTTTAAAAGTGGGTCTATGTGTAACTCGAGCATCCCAACACCTCATAATTATTCTTGTAATTAATTTGGGAGTATGAAATGGAATTTTTGGTCGTAATCCGTTGCATATTTTCATAGCTAAATCTTTATTATGTGGAATATCAGGATAAGGAGGAAAGCCAGTAACTATTTCGTAAGCAATAATTCCAAATGAATATACATCAGCAGCTTTTGTATATTCTTCATCACCACTTAATACCTCTGGAGCAATATATGGTAATACACCAAATATATTCTTTTTTTCGGGATTATTTGGATTTGCCCCTATTAGTTTACTTAATCCAAAATCTGAAACATCCAAACGATTTTTAAAATTATATGATAAAATATTTCCAGGATGGAAGTCCTGATGAACTATGTCTAATTCATGAATATTCGTCAAATTGTAAGATAAATACCATAGATTANGATAAGGAGGAAAGCCAGTAACTATTTCGTAAGCAATAATTCCAAATGAATATACATCAGCAGCTTTTGTATATTCTTCATCACCACTTAATACCTCTGGAGCAATATATGGTAATACACCAAATATATTCTTTTTTTCGGGATTATTTGGATTTGCCCCTATTAGTTTACTTAATCCAAAATCTGAAACATCCAAACGATTTTTAAAATTATATGATAAAATATTTCCAGGATGGAAGTCCTGATGAACTATGTCTAATTCATGAATATTCGTCAAATTGTAAGATAAATACCATAGATTATCTAATTTTTGGTTCCACTTAATATTATTAAAATTAATTTTTAAATATTCTCGAAGATTTCCGTCTTTTGCATATTCTAAAACCATCATATATGAGTGTGTTTCTGGATCTTGTGTAATTCCATAAAATTGAATTGAAGCTGATTGAGTCCGTATTTTTAAGTGGATTGTCATCTAATAATAAAAACATATCGAATTTATAGTTATATGATAATTTTGAAACTTAATTTAATTATTAATTAAATATTTACCTCATTTAAGACATCGTTGAAATTCACAAAATTATCAAACTTTTTTAATGCCACTTCTCCTTCTTTACTATATCTTTTCCATTTTTGATTTTCAATATCCCATTCTTCAATGTATCCATCAATCCACTTAGCATAATGTATTGTTCCGCATCCACCTTTACCTATTTGTTTAACATCTTTAAATCTATCAAAAGGTATCCATTCTATTACTTCCGAATCATCGATAGCATTTAGTTGAGCATCTTGAATGAATTTGTCTATTTTGTTATTTCCACTTGTCCAATTATTAAAATCATTTTGGAAATGTTTTGAGTTACATGGGTCGCACCAACTATTATAGATATCTGTATATTCTTGATTGCATTCTGGGCATGACATTTTTGTTTATATTATTTAAGGCTAAAAAAAAAAAAAAATCAATAAATTTGTACATTTCAATATAAGATTTTTTTATCAATCGGAATTTTTATACTGCATGACCGAAATTTTCTACTTTAGGAATTTTATGTTAAAATCAAACTTGTATCATGATAATATTTTGACCCACATGATTGTGGTTCAGGGTCAATGGCTTGAGTTACACATAATTTTTTGATAAAAAATTAATTTTAAATTAAATTAATAATTTATTATTTTTATTTTTATTATTTCTATTATTTTATTATTTTTATTATTATTTTATTATTTTTATTATTTTTTATTATTTTTATTATTTTATTATTTTTATTATTTTTTATTATTTTTATTATTTTTATTATTTTTATTATTTTTATTATTTATTATTTTTATTATTTTTATTATTAAAATGATTTAAAATAATGATTAAATAGTTTTATATTTACTAAAGGATTATTAATTAATTTTATGAATTTTATTATTTATTGTTTTTATTATTTTTATTATTATTTTTATTATTTTTGTTGTTTTTATATTTTTTTATTATTATTTTAATGTTTTTATTATTATAATTAAATAATTTTTAAATAAAATTTTTTTTTTCAAATAATAAATTTAATTTATAAAAACATAAATTTAATTTTATAGTTCATGATTCAGAATTTTTCATTTAAGAAATTATTCACTCATTAAATTGTTTCTATTAATTAATTTTATTATTTTTATTATTTTTTATTATTTAAATAATTTTTAAATATATATTTACTTTTCATGCATTTTTATAGTTCATGATTCAAGATTATATTTTTCATTTAAGAAATTATTCACTTATTAAATTGTTTCTATTAATTAATTTTGTGAATTTTATTATTTTCATTTATCTTTATTATTTTTTTATTTTTATTATTTTTATTTTTTATACTATTAAATAATTTTTAAATATATTTATATTTATTTTTTTAAATAATAAATTTAATTATACTTTCCATCTAAGAAATTATTCACTCATTAAATTGTTTCTATTAACTAATTTTATGAATTTTATCAAATGACATTTTTAAATATTTTTATAGGTTTTTAATTTTAATTCTACTTAATTGATAAAAATGTAATACTATTATTATTGTTAATATATGACTCTAATTGATTTTTAAACATAAGTAATTATGTAATATAGATTTTTTTCGTTTGTAAATAATTTTTTTGTTATTGAATTTATCAAATAATAAATATAAAAAATTTGTATCTTTTTTTGAGAGGTGGTAATTGTGCTATAATGGGTTTGTTGTTTGCTAACACTTTATGAGAGAATGAGTTTACAGCTAGTAATTTCTACTTTATTATGATTTATTATTTAATTATAATTAAATTAAAATAAAACATATTGAAGATAATATATACTATGTTTATTAATTTTTTTTTGAAAGAAGAACAAACAAGTGTCTGTCAAGTTATGTCGAATAGCTATCTATTTATTTTATTATTTTGTCATTTCTGTATTATATAATAAATTATGTATATTATGTGTGTAACAAATATTTTTAATCTACCTCCTAAATTTTTTATATAAATAATCACCTCATATAATGATTTTATATATAATCACTATCACTACTAATCATAAGTTCCATTATATATATGTATCTATTTATTAAATTTATTTATGCTTTTATTAAAAATTTTATAAAGAACAAAATGGTGATCATCAAAGGAACAAAATGCAAAGAACATCTCATAATTTTCAGGCTTTATGGACCCTTTTACCAAAATGAAAATAAAAAAAATAATTTTATGAAATCTACATAATTTACTTTACCTGGGAAATTGTAGAAATGGAGATTAGACTTTATTACTTTAAAAACACTCTTTATAATTAATAAATATTTACCTGTTCTGTTAATTTTATTATTCTGTAACCATATTCACTAAATTATAAATATTATATAAATGTGATAAGGTTTTTTTTTACTTTTCTTTAAATAAAACTTGGCAGCTCAAAGTTAGACCAACCAATTAGAGATCATGATTTTCGGCCAAAATTTATAGATTTTGGCCTAAAACATCATCAAAAGATGGACTTTTTTAAAACTTGGCAACTCAAAAGTTGGGCAATTTAAAGATCATAAAATTATGCATAAATGAATTTGAAATCAAATTATGAATAAATTCAGCCAACACCAAGGATTGTAATTTTAGGCTAAATTATTGATTTTTTTGCCAACGTTTGAAGCCTCAAAAAACTTTTTTTATTAATAAATATATGTAAAATCTAATAATAATTTATGAAAATAGAATGTTAAATAAAATAAGAATGTGTTCTCAACCAGGAGCCTTTAGTTTCATAAGAAGAGTTTCTAATTTGTTGTTTAATTTCTCAAGTTCAAATTCATCTGTAATTAACATTAAATCAAAAGAAATTAATAATTCCTCCATAGAAGTATCTAAAAAAATAATAAATTAATAAAGAATCAATAAAATAAATTTCAATATAAGTAATAGTATTTATATTATTTTTGATAATGTAACATTAAAAATTTAAGCGGAAATGCTTGACTTGATAATTATTTTAATATTATTTTCATTCGGCTGAATATTTTTTAATTCTCTTCGAAAGATTTTCAACTTCAATGATTACATTATAATCTTCTTTATCATTAAAAAATTCAATAAAATTTTGAGATAATTTGTCAAAAAATTTTAAGACATTTTTCTTTTTTGTAAATTTTGTAAATTGAATGTCAAAAAAAAAAAACACTGGGAACTGATAATTGCATATTGTCTATTTGTAGTTCATAATACAATAATCATGTCATAAAATAAAAGTTAACAACACCTGGTAGTAATAATTATAATAATATCGGTAGTAATAATAATAGCAATAGTAAAAAATGGTAGCATGATTATACATAGATAGAGAAGATGTTAATATTAATTCATTTTAAATCTTATTCCTTGTTTAAATAAAAATTGAATTTTCTAAAATAAGTACAAAACGAATTTCTTGAATTAATAAATATTTTGGAGATTTTTTAATGACCATTTATTTTTGTATTTTTGATAATAAAAATAATTATTTATTTTCGCGATGACATCATTACATCATTGAAGCTACTGCTATAAATAATAATAAATACATACTCAAGTGAATTGCAAAAAAAAATAATAATAAATAAATAAATAAAATAAAAATAAATATAAAGAAGAGGTCCCAAATATCAATGCTTATTAAAAAGCAATCTTGATATTTGCTCTACGAAATAAGATAAATAATCAGATAAAAAATAAATTATTTTCGTTGAGGGAGTTAAGATGCACTGATCATCATTTCGTTTTTTATATTGGATTTTAAATAAAATAAATAGCTCATTGGCAAAAAAAAAAAGAATTTGGAGGCGTAACTTCGAGATAAAGAATTTCTTTCCGATTAATTGGATAGTTTACAATCATTATAATATTAAAAAATAAAGTTGGATTTAAAATGGATTATGTATCAACTTTCGCTGGCGTGTCACTATAAATTTAAAGATTTCTCAGCATTAAATGAAAAATATAAATCTATTCAATAAATAAATGGTTTATTTATTTGCGTACATTAGATTTTTTCATTAAAAATTAATTAAGAAAAATAAAATAGGTCTCCCCTGAAACTCACGTTCTGATGAAGGATCGAAAGAAGTAATATATTAAAAATATCTTTTAATATTTATTACTAGGATAACACCTAAAATATCCAATAGAAGTCTAAGCCAAGTCGGCGGAAAAAAGGTCAACAACACAGAAAATTTAGAAAATAATATTTATAACTCGTTTCGAAAAGCATCTTTTTAATGCACCCAATTATATTAAATATAAAAACACAGATATAGATGTAAAGTCGAGAATATCTGAAAAGTATATTCTCATTTTTATTTTTATTAATTTTCTGCCGAGAGATTATAAAAGAATTATTTTAATTAAACTTATGAGAATCTAGATCTTTAATTTAGAAAAAAATACGATACGATCTTAGATCTTTATTAAGAATTGGCAAATTTTTATAAGAAAATATATTTTTTTTAATAAATAAACAATGTAATGATACCAAGACAAATGATCATTTGAATACATTTAATTTTTATTATTCCAGATTTCATTTTACAAAAAGATCCGAGATCAAATAGAAAAGGTGAACAATCCAGTATATTTGAATATATTTATAATAATATGGCATCAGGTAAATTCGTTTAATGAAGGGTCTCCTTCGCCTCCTTCCTCTTAATCGAAAGATAAAGAATCTCTTCGTATGAAACATAATAGAAATGCAGATCTTGTTATCTCTGTTAAAATTATTGGGCTCTTCAAAGATTTTACAAAATTTTAACTTAGACTTTGAATTCTTCGGATAACCCATTTAATCAATTTAGAATTAACCATATTAATTGTAAAAAAAAAAATTAGAATATCGGAATTTAAGAATTTTTTGATTAGATTGAGAATAATGATATCATCGCCTCGATAATTTTTTTAATAAAAAATTCGATACGATAAAGAATAAAGAGAAGGAGGAGGAGAAAGATTAACAATTGTTAAGATAGAATTCATGATGATATTATATTATCATTAGGCAAACCAGACAAAACTCAATTGTTGTTGAGTATTAATGATAATTCAAAGTTGAGTCAAGATATTTAAGATTTTGAATATTTAGAGAATCGATTAGAAAAAACATATAAATTAACTTGCAAAATTATTAATTAATGCAGAACAAATTTATTTTCTGCTCATATATTGAAATTTGCATCAAAATTTAACAAATCAATGATGAAGAAGAAAAACATGAAGAAAGAGATGAAGGCAGCGGAGCGGCTTCGACTCGACTACATTAACCGAAAGAAAATTCTCCCACCCTGTAACATATTTTGTTTTCTATTTCAAAGTTAAGAGTTATCTAATATTCATTCTCAAGATTAGAGAGAGATTTTGAATTATCGAGAAGAGAGAATTTTATATTACCTACTAAACTCGTTCGAGGAGTTTAAATAGTGGGAGAAAGATTGATGGCCAAAAAATACGGATATACACGATACTGTAGAAGATACTCATAAATCTTATAAATTAATTAAATAAACGTAAATAAGATTAATATATTTACACTTTTTATTGCTTTACAAAATCTAGAATCTGTAATTTGTCATGTGAGAAAATGAAATGTAAATTCGGAAATTGAAAATTTCGGTAAATTTTGTATTTATATCATTTACTTCTAAACCATCATTTATTTGAGATAACAATGAATTACAATTCGAATAATTTAGTAAACGCTGATTTCATCAGGATATTTAATCCGAATGTGAACACACCCAATAATGTGTTCGAAAAATACATTCAGCCAAAAAAATAAGTTAAACAAATCATCTTTAAAAAAAAATTGAAAATTTACTCTTTTTTAACTATTACATTATTATAGTACTGATTATTTCTTCTAATAATTCATAATTTGTATCCCCATTTTCCTTTGCTTTATTTAACCAGTAGATAGCCTTTACAATATCTTTCTTAGTTCCGTGTCCTTCATAAAAGAAATTTCCAAGCGTGTATTGGCTATCAATATAATCATTTTCTGCAGCTTTTTTAAGCCATTCAAATGCTTTCCGATAATCCCTATTAATTCCTTCACCATATTTATAACAATATCCTAAATTATGCTGAGCAATATGATTTTCTTTTTCAGCAGCCTTCAGATACCATTTAAATGCTTCATTTTTATCTTCACCCACGCCTATACCATTGTCATAACAATACCCGATATTGCACATTGCATTAACATTTCCTGCCCGAGCAGATTTTATAACCCATTGAAATCCTTTAGCTTCATCTTTTGTTATTCCTGTTCCGTATTTATAACACCAACCAACATTAAATTGGGCTAAAATAAATCCTTTTTCAGCAGATTTTAAATATAATTCAAATGCCGTTTCTTCATTTTTTTCAACTCCAAACCCATTATCATAACAATATGCTACAGAATTCAAAGCTTTAAGAGAACCTTCATCGGCAGCTTTAGAATAGATCTGAAAAGCTTTTTTTATATCCTTTTCAACACCTAAACCATCAAAATACATATCTGCAAGAGAGATGGTTCCAATTTCTTTGTTAATATTTCTTAAGGATGAAGAATTAGAAAAGGAGATATCAATTATTAAATTGGCAGCTAAATTAAAAAATTTAAAAGCCATTTGATTATTGGAAACAGTTCCAATGCCATACTGGTAAAAAAATCCTATTAAGCTAGTAAACAAATAATTAGATGGATAGCGAATCATTTCGTAAAGAATTCCAACTGAATTCTTTTTGTGATTTCTAATATAATTTTTGATCGTAATTGATCGAACCCCTTGAAACTGTTTATTGAATAAATCAATGAAAAGTGTAAATAAATCCTTAATAAACACTTCAATTTCAGTTGTGACAACAAATGAATCAAGTTTAATTTCAGGTTTTTCGCTTTGTCTTGATAAAAAAAATAAGAATTTTATACTTAATAAACGTTCTGAAGACTTAAACATAGATAACATTAAAAAAATACAACTTACATATTTAAATTTTTCAATTTAACATCTGCTACATTATTAGGTTGTGATTGAGGTATTCCAAATTCAACGTTCGCATCAGAGATAATGATTTCAGAAAGGTTTTTAACAACCTGAAAAATATCAGGTCGTGATTTTTCATCGTTTTTCCAGCAATCTGTAAAATATATAACGTTATTGCATTAATAACTATTATGTAAATCATATAACTGGACTGGTTTTAATATATAATTTAAATTTATACCAGTGTAAATTTCCTTGTATTTATGAGGTGTTCCAGGTATGGCCAATTTTCTTTTGTCTTTTGTAATTTTATTTAATAAATCAACATTTGACGATGATTCCATTTCAAAAGTAGGATTACCACTAGAAATTTCCCAAAGAATAATTCCCAGACAAAAAATATCAAAGCACTTATTTTTATCAATCGTGCTGAAGAGTCCCAAATGTTGAGGATCCATGTATTGTATTGGGCCAAAATTATTTTTAAGGAAACACGAAGAATCGGAAATGATTTTTGTTAATCCAAAAACATTTAATTTAATGATTTCATTATGAATAAGAATATTTTCAGAGTTCTAATTAAATATTTTTTTTTTCGAAAAAAAAAAAATTAAAAATAATTAATTTATGAAATTTATTTATAAGAGTATTTTTTTTAAAAAAAAAAAAAAATTACCAATTTCTCATGAATAATATCATTCGAATGTAAATGCATCAAAACATTCGCAATTTGTTTTGCGAGATTTAATTTTGCATTCCAATCCATTTTTTGGAAATTAGTTTTCAAATATTTACAAAGTGAACCTTGATTAACATATTCGAGGATAATCATATAATTATTGGTGTTCTCTATTAAAATAAAAATTGAATAAATTAAAAATAAATAAATAAAAAATAAAAGATTAATTAATAATATCTAAATATTAANGATCCATGTATTGTATTGGGCCAAAATTATTTTTAAGGAAACACGAAGAATCGGAAATGATTTTTGTTAATCCAAAAACATTTAATTTAATGATTTCATTATGAATAAGAATATTTTCAGAGTTCTAATTAAATATTTTTTTTTTCGAAAAAAAAAAAATTAAAAATAATTAATTTATGAAATTTATTTATAAGAGTATTTTTTTTAAAAAAAAAAAAAAATTACCAATTTCTCATGAATAATATCATTCGAATGTAAATGCATCAAAACATTCGCAATTTGTTTTGCGAGATTTAATTTTGCATTCCAATCCATTTTTTGGAAATTAGTTTTCAAATATTTACAAAGTGAACCTTGATTAACATATTCGAGGATAATCATATAATTATTGGTGTTCTCTATTAAAATAAAAATTGAATAAATTAAAAATAAATAAATAAAAAATAAAAGATTAATTAATAATATCTAAATATTAAGAATAATATTTAAATATTTTTACCTTGTTTAGTGATACCATGGAATTTAAGAATATTATCATGAATTTCCAATTTTCGATGCCTTTTAATCTTTTTCAATTTAAAATAGTGAAATATTAGCAGCAGCAAATTCAAGTCATGGAATAATAATTTAATTTAACTCACTTCATATATTAAATTGTCCAGTGTAAATTTATCATTCAAAGAAATACATTTAAGAGTGACGGTTTCTTGAGAATTTTTAAAAGTGGCTTTAAAAATATTGGCAGTAATCGATTTTAAATTCTGAAATTCAGAGTATTGATAAAATGGAATATTTTCTTTTTGAATAGTATTGTCGATGATTAAATTCTCTATCCAAGGCTCCCATTCTTTTTCGTTTTTCTTTCCTTGAGACATGGTGGTTAACTAATTATGGTGATTGGGTACACCGATATTTATATATATTTTTAGGGGTCGTCTAAAGCAGAGTCCATCACGAGATTTTCCGTTGGCTATGGCCAATGAGAATCGTGAATTTTTTGTTTATACGGATCAGCCCGACGAAGAAAAAAAGTGAAAAATACGAAAAATAAAAGAAACTAATGTCTAAACTTATCTTGGTGCATTAATAAAAAATGTCGGGGAGGCAATTTTACATATAATAGCTACTAATAATTACTCAAACCCTAACCCTAACCCAGCACTTACTCTAATATTAATTAATTTCGGTAATCTCGTGATGGACTCTGCTTTAGACATCCCCTATTTTTAGTCACACATTACGGCATGCATGTCATGTTAGTTGTACAACACAATATGAGGTAGTTCATTGAATAACTTGTTATTATTATAAAGTTAAATAAATTTATAAAATCTTTTGTTAAAATCATCTTGAGCTAATTTTAAAAAGAAATTTCAAGGTATTTCAGATAATAATAGATTCATGCATAAACTAATCACAAACTTCATCGTGACTAGTAGTATCAATTAAGTATAAATTATTATTGAATATATTTTAAATGTGATTCATATTTTGGGTTCTTGTTACCTCTTTTTTTTTCATCGCAGGACACAAGTTTTTTCAAAAAAAAATATATTAATTTTTTCAAATCTCTTAAAATTTTATTAAAAAAATCAAATTGAAGCTATAAAGTTAGAGCGATTTGGGAAATCAAAATAAAGTTATAATTTAAGATAAACTGTTTCTAGTTCATTAAAATTTGTTTTCTTGATTTGATTGGATTTAATCAGATCTAATTATTATATTTTATCGTATTTAAAAAAAAGTTATTAATAATAACTTCACAATAATTATTTTCTTCCATTTCGCAAAAAATAAAATTATTACAAAAAAAAAAAAATAATAAAACTCATCATAAAATTTATTTAAGTTATTTCTTTTTGCAAAAATGAAATCCGCAATTATTTGTTTCTTCAATTTACGACAATTCGCGCTGATAATGCAATCCAATATCAAACTTTAACTTTACAACAAGTGTAATTAATCCTAATCATCGATATACAATACTGATTCTGAAATTAATCATGTCATGTTTGTTTTGGTCTAAAATGCAAATGAAAATGTATGCCAACCTTATTTTGTGACGCTGGTTTAATAGTTATACTATTTGAAATTTAATAGAACTACTTAAATTTTTTGTCATAAATTTTTTTTTTTAGTATTTTATCTTGCATTATTTTTATTTTGTGAGTAATAAACTCATCTTTCCGTTCTTCATAATAAATAATAATAAGATAACTTGTCAAAAAAGTTCAAAGACATTTTTTATTTTTTTTTTTTTTTTGCGATGTTGGCAAGCGACCTATGTAAATGACCTAAATGACTTGATGATTTTAGTCATTTGTCATTTAGGCTATTTATTGGATAGAGCCATGTAATTTAATTTGATTAATCAAAATTTTTTTCGGGACGTAATCTGATTTTCGCTATTATCACATATTATGTCCTCAAATTACTTAACCCAAATGATAAGGTCATTTAAAAAATTCGCAAATGACAAATGACTAATGACAAGGTCATTAAAAATTAATTATTCATAAATAACAATTCATAATAAGAAATATTCATCTAAAAAAAACAACGATAAATTCATCACTTATCTTTTCTGTTTACTCATTTTTCACTTCACTTTCTTGTTTCTCTTGTTTCTTCTTCAAAATGACTTAAAAGCTTAATGAAAACTTATCTAATGATTTTGTCAATCTTTTAGAAAATGAAGATGAGCCTAATATTTTACTCGAAGTCGGGAACCTATTCAAACTTTTAAAATCCATTCCGCAGTATTGCACTTATCTCTATTAAGAATTTCAAAAATCAATTATCAGTAACGATGATGATATTGGAATTATTAAAAACCACAAATATCTGAAATTTTTGNATGATTTGATGATTTTAGTCATTTGTCATTTAGGCTATTTATTGGATAGAGCCATGTAATTTAATTTGATTAATCAAAATTTTTTTCGGGACGTAATCTGATTTTCGCTATTATCACATATTATGTCCTCAAATTACTTAACCCAAATGATAAGGTCATTTAAAAAATTCGCAAATGACAAATGACTAATGACAAGGTCATTAAAAATTAATTATTCATAAATAACAATTCATAATAAGAAATATTCATCTAAAAAAAACAACGATAAATTCATCACTTATCTTTTCTGTTTACTCATTTTTCACTTCACTTTCTTGTTTCTCTTGTTTCTTCTTCAAAATGACTTAAAAGCTTAATGAAAACTTATCTAATGATTTTGTCAATCTTTTAGAAAATGAAGATGAGCCTAATATTTTACTCGAAGTCGGGAACCTATTCAAACTTTTAAAATCCATTCCGCAGTATTGCACTTATCTCTATTAAGAATTTCAAAAATCAATTATCAGTAACGATGATGATATTGGAATTATTAAAAACCACAAATATCTGAAATTTTTGATATTATTATAAGTAAGTGATATTTAATAGATATATTTATGAAGCGACCATCAATCTTTAAAAAGTTGAAACATCTATTATTTTTGATCTTTTGATGACTGCAAATCAATTTCAACTTAAAGAATTGGTTACATGACTTCGAACTTTTCTTATAGTAAGTTATTCTCCTTGGTTAAAAAATCGTGGATATACTTTTCAAATTATTGCTACAAATGAACATTCATCATGGATTAATAAGAGAAAATGTAACTTTGTGGAAGCAGGAACGGACTTGAAGTATTTTGGAATTTATATAATCAAAAAAAGTGTTGTAGAAATCAATCATTTCACATTTACAATAATTCAAGCCATGAAAAACTAATTGGAAAAAAACGACTGGTGAATTTCAGTAGATGATTATGCAGGTTGGTTTTCAAGTTAAAAGTGAAAAGATATAATTTTTTAAAATATTTCATATAAAATTATTGTACTGAATATTCTTATTGTATCTTTTAATTATTTAGAATCGATTATGGAAGCTTATAATAAATTTATTATGAATTTTTAAATTCAGTATTAATCGAATTATGCCACTAAGATAAATATAATTATTTATATTTCAATTTTTAATAAGTTCACGAATATAAAAAATGAAGCATATTGATTATAAAAAAATCAATTTTTCAAAATTTTAATTATACATTCTCATTTAAATTACTTTTTTTTTTTTTTTTAACCAACAGAGTCTCGCTTCAGGATTTTTATTATTTATAAATTAGTATATTCATAAGAGTACTAATAAAACAAAATGATACGAAAAGGAGCTTGTTAAAACTAATCTAAAATTAATAAAGTATGTTCTATTGTTAATTTATTTATTCTATTATTATTATTATTAATTTTATTTATTGTAAATTTATTTATTTGTCTATTGATTATTAAGTATTGATTTATTATTTAATTATTTATTCTCTATTATATTTTTTATATTTTAGTTAAATCGTGATTTTAAAAGTTTAAGAGAAATTATGCAAGCTATAATTCAAAAAACCATTGAATTGATATTATTATTATCGCTATTCATTATTATTTTTTATTTATTATTTATTTATTATATTATTTATTATTTATTATTTTTATACTTATTTATTATTTATTTATTTATTATTTATTATTTATCGCAATTTTTTTTAGTTTACTGCACAATTAGTTGATTTTTGGGATAAATGTTTGGTTCCCCAATATGAACGTGATGAATTCTTCGGGAACATACAAAAAGTAAGTAAAATAAAGTCAATAATAATAATAATAATAATTAATATGATGCTTCATTTTAATTTCAAATTTTTAATTTATTTAATTTTAGATAAATAACTTATTTATTATTAGCCGCCGANTTTTTTTTTTTTTTTTTAACCAACAGAGTCTCGCTTCAGGATTTTTATTATTTATAAATTAGTATATTCATAAGAGTACTAATAAAACAAAATGATACGAAAAGGAGCTTGTTAAAACTAATCTAAAATTAATAAAGTATGTTCTATTGTTAATTTATTTATTCTATTATTATTATTATTAATTTTATTTATTGTAAATTTATTTATTTGTCTATTGATTATTAAGTATTGATTTATTATTTAATTATTTATTCTCTATTATATTTTTTATATTTTAGTTAAATCGTGATTTTAAAAGTTTAAGAGAAATTATGCAAGCTATAATTCAAAAAACCATTGAATTGATATTATTATTATCGCTATTCATTATTATTTTTTATTTATTATTTATTTATTATATTATTTATTATTTATTATTTTTATACTTATTTATTATTTATTTATTTATTATTTATTATTTATCGCAATTTTTTTTAGTTTACTGCACAATTAGTTGATTTTTGGGATAAATGTTTGGTTCCCCAATATGAACGTGATGAATTCTTCGGGAACATACAAAAAGTAAGTAAAATAAAGTCAATAATAATAATAATAATAATTAATATGATGCTTCATTTTAATTTCAAATTTTTAATTTATTTAATTTTAGATAAATAACTTATTTATTATTAGCCGCCGAATCTGCTGACGAAATATGTGAAATTACTTTCACAAGAAGTGTCTCATCTACAAGAATTATACGCTGAATGTGTCAATATTTATCGATGGACGTTGGAAAGCCGAGCCTTAATTGAGGTAAAATCATTATTTTATTTATTTATTTATTTCCATTATAAGATTTATTTTAACATCCATCATTTAAAGAAAATGAACGAATTTGAAAAAAGACATCTGATCCACGTCGCCTCCTTCGGAGTTCAAAAAATGGAGAAAATCTATTTAGTCAAGATATTCATTCATTCATTTTTTTTTTGAACATTCAAATAAACATTTTTCAAAATATATAAACATTCGAACATTTAAAAATTATTCAAATCTAATACAAGCCTTTTAGGGTAAAAAAAAATTGAAAGTTTTATTAGTTTTATTATTATTTTTATTATTTGTTTTTTTTTCTCTTCGTATCCATTATTAATAATAATAATTTAGTTATTATTGTTATTATTATTACTTTTTTATTTTTTAGACCTAATTTTTTTTTTTTACAAAGATGGTTTGTTTTATATTTTTATTTTTATTTTATGCGATGGGAATTTTGTTGGTTTTTTTTCTTTTATTGAAAGAACAATTAATAATTGAAAAAAAATGATGAATAATAAATTACAACTACTATAAAAACAATAGTCATATCCGATAGGATTAGTCTTTTTATTTTTATTTTTATTATATTATGAATAATTATTGAAAAAAAACGTCAGATTAAAGATTTTAATATGTAAATAAAAATTTTACATTCAATCTTAATCTTTTGGGATTTTCCTTGTACTCAATAATAATTAATTTTTTATATTTAACATTAAAAAACGTGTGCATTATAACATTCAATAACGTTACATCGCTGAAATATTATATTTATTATTTCCTATTTTTATAAAATCGAAATTACAAATTAAGATAAATAAACGAATGGAATGAAGAATTCATACTTTAAGATTATATTATATCAAAAAAAAAAAAACTTATATGTACGATATTAAATCAAATAAATAGGTCAGAATTACCTAAATAAGATAGAAATAAATTAATTTAGATAATTATAAAATGATATAATATAATATAAGTAAATATAAAAAAAACTTACTAGGACATAAATCAGACATGGATTCATTTAATTCTTCAAGTTCTTTTTCGAAATTTTCTTCATTCTTGGGTTTTGGAAGATTCGAATAATTAAGAAGTCGACTAGTATAAATTGCTTGTGGATGTGTTTGGTAGTTAAGAAAAGTCGTAGTTGTATTAGTTGATTCTTGATTTGCTGAAAATTCTTCAGCTTTTTTAATTTGAATTACAATTTCTGAATCTTTTTTTCTTTTTTTTATATAATCATCATAGTCAAAATAGTATTTCCCCAACTCAGCACTTAATTCTTTAAAAGTGGGTCTATGGGTAACACGAGCATCCCAACACCTCATAATTGTTCTTGTAATTAATTTTGGAGTATGAAATGGAATTTTTGGTCGTAATCTGTTGCATATTTTCACAGCTAAATTTTTATCATGTGGTATATCAGGATATGGAGGAAATCCCGTAACTATTTCGTAAGCAATAATTCCAAACGAATATACATCAGCAGGTTTTGCATATTCTTCATCACCATTTAATACCTCTGGTGCAATATATGGTAATACACCAACTATATTATTTTTTTCGGGACTATTTGGATTTGCCCCTATTAGTTTACTCAATCCAAAATCCGAAATCTGCATATAATCTTTAAAATTGGATGATAAAATATTTCCAGGATGGAAGTCTTGGTGAACTATATCTAATTCATGAATCCTCATCAACCTTGAAGGTGTATCCCATAGATAATATAATTTTTGGTTCCAATTAATATTATTAAAATTAATTTTTAAATATTCTCGAAGATTTCCATCTTTTGCATATTGTAAAACCATCATATATGAGTGTTTTTCTGGATCTTGTGTAATTCCATAAAATCGAATTGTACCAAATCCATTTGTCTTAAAGTGAATTGCCATCTAATAATATATCCAATTTTTAATTTATCGTTAAAACATTACTAATAATTTGAAAATTAAAATTTAAATATTAATTAAAATATTTACCTCATTTAAGACATCATTTAAATTCACAAAATTATCAAACTTTTTTAATGCCACTTCTCCTTCTTCTTTATCTCTTTTCCATTGGTGATTTTCAATATCCAATTTTTCAATACGTCCATCAATCCATCTAGCATAATGTATTGATCCAAATCCACCTCTACCAATTTGCTTAACGTCCTTAAATCTATCATAAGGTATCCATTCTATTACTTCCCAAGATTTATCAGCATTTAATTGAGCATCTTGAATTAATTTATCTATTTCATCATTTCCACTTGTCCAATTATTAAAATTATTTTGGAAATGCTTCGAGTTACATGATTTACACCACCATCCATCATAGTTTTGATTGCATTCTGGGCATATTCCACGATACGACATTTTTTTTTGCTTACTGCTGATACGAAAGATAGAAATTTATATTTTTTTTTTGAAAAAAAAAGAAACGTAAATTACGTTTAAAATTGAAAAATGTGTTTAGTATCCATTTAATAATGACATTTATTATTTTTACAAAATACGTAAAATGTTATTGCCTCCTCCTCCTAATCATAGAATTGATCAGCCAATTTTACATTTCAAAAAACCAGAATAATAAGATTAATACGTTTAGGCGGATTAAAAAAGGCAATTTCTTCGGACTTCGGTAAAATTATTTATGCAGACTTCAAATTGTGCGAACTTGTGACCTGATAATAGTAGATCCCTGCTACAATCTGTTATTTTTTTCCGACTAAATCATGAAAATAACCATTTTATTTATTTATTTTTTCTGAGTAAATGGTAACTATTATTATTTAATTTTATTATTATTATTATTATTATTATTTATTACATAAATAAATTATAGATCTTAATTAATCTTAAATATAATAATTTATTTTTAATTATTAAAAAATTTTTAAAAAAATATAAACAAGTTATAATCAAGTAATCGATTAAATTTGATAATTTTTTATTTATTTATTTTACATAAGTTATAACCAAGTTATAATCAAGTAATCGATTAAATTTGATAATTTTTTATTTTTATTTTACATTTGGTATTTCTAAATTATAATTTTATTGGCTTGAATTTTTAGTTTACCCCCTGAAATCTTGTTAATTATATTAATTTATTTTTTTATTTAGATGATGATATCGATGAATTCTAAATATTATAAATATTTTATTATTTTTAATTTTTATTTTCTGATTAATTATATTAATTTATTTTTTGTT
The DNA here is from genome assembly GCA_003547095.1 of Diversispora epigaea. NCBI lineage: Eukaryota > Fungi > Glomeromycota > Glomeromycetes > Diversisporales > Diversisporaceae > Diversispora > Diversispora epigaea. The sequence continues at coordinate 368,384 of PQFF01000011.1, forward strand.
TAGATGATATCGATGAATTCTAAATATTATAAATTTTTATTTTTATATATAAATATTTTTGTAGAAATTCAATTAAATTAGTTTGTAAGCTTATTCGAATAACTTTAACCATTTTTAATAACTTTTAAAATAAATAAATAAATTACTGTTGCTAATAATTTCATTAATCTATTTTTTTTTAAATAATACTTTTAAATTCGCCAATGTAGAAATCGCGAATGTTGACATGTCAAAATCGCCATTATAAAAAAAAAGAGAAAGAAACCAGAAAAAGAGGAAATGATTGATATAAATTTGATAAATTAAATATAGTGATCGTAATAAACCTCAGGCTTTGGAGCATATTGTTATATCACAAGCTCACACAATACTACATAAATTTCTTAACTAAATTGGACCAACAAGATTTTCTTCATTTTCTTCTATCAATAGTCGGAATGAACTTTGAAAGAAGGACGTGGGTCGGATTCCTTTTTTTCCGAATTCGATCATGATGGATGTTAATATAAAGAATAAATTTAATGTAATGTGGAAATCAATAAATCAATAAAGAAATAAATTAATAATAATTTTCAAAAACTCTATATCACACCAGTGGTGTTGAGCACCATACCTCGTGCAGCAGGGGTTAGGGTTAGGGTTTTTCATGGGTAGTGTATTTATCACCGTATGTCACACCCTTCGAATATCAATTTTTATTAGATATTCTAGGGACTTAGAATTTTTTTACACGCAGAAACCATATTTGTCACAACGCTAATATTTGTCACATAGACTTTCACGTGAATAGTTTCCAATCATCTTGTTATCATGTGCCTATTTATTTAATCATGTGTTTTATTTTTATTGGTTGAAAAATCACTGGTGTTGAACACCACTGGTGTGATTTAGCAATGTCGATAATTTTACCTCGATTATTTTGTGAATAATGGAAGTTAATATAAAGAAGAAATTTAATGTAATGTGGAAATAATAAAGAAACAAAGAAATAATAATTTTACCTCGATTAAGGCACGTCTTTCCAACATCCATTGGCAGCACATTTAACATATAATTCTTGTAGGAGAGATACTTCTTGTGAAAGTAATTCATATACTTCNTAAATTTAATGTAATGTGGAAATCAATAAATCAATAAAGAAATAAATTAATAATAATTTTCAAAAACTCTATATCACACCAGTGGTGTTGAGCACCATACCTCGTGCAGCAGGGGTTAGGGTTAGGGTTTTTCATGGGTAGTGTATTTATCACCGTATGTCACACCCTTCGAATATCAATTTTTATTAGATATTCTAGGGACTTAGAATTTTTTTACACGCAGAAACCATATTTGTCACAACGCTAATATTTGTCACATAGACTTTCACGTGAATAGTTTCCAATCATCTTGTTATCATGTGCCTATTTATTTAATCATGTGTTTTATTTTTATTGGTTGAAAAATCACTGGTGTTGAACACCACTGGTGTGATTTAGCAATGTCGATAATTTTACCTCGATTATTTTGTGAATAATGGAAGTTAATATAAAGAAGAAATTTAATGTAATGTGGAAATAATAAAGAAACAAAGAAATAATAATTTTACCTCGATTAAGGCACGTCTTTCCAACATCCATTGGCAGCACATTTAACATATAATTCTTGTAGGAGAGATACTTCTTGTGAAAGTAATTCATATACTTCGTCAGCGGATTCAACTATAAACCAATAATAAATAATAAATAAAAAATATAAAAAGTTAACAAGTTGGTTTATTTTATTTCCATATATTTACAACTAATTATTGGTCCAGATCAAATAAGATAATGATGATGATAATGAAATCTCCATCACCAAATCAGAACATTTTATCAATAGTTATTCCTTGTTTTGAAATTTCTGCTTGTAATGTTTGCAGATATTTTTTCTTTAAATGTTTCAATAGATTTGATGTGCTATCTCTAGAACACACTTATGATAATTACATATTGCATTTTTGCTTTTTTCAAAATCACTTTCTTTTTTTAAATAATCCCAAACTTGACTACTTGTTTGAATTAAATTTGAGATTTTTCAATAACTCTATTTTCTGCTTTAATTTACTCTAATTGAATCAATATTTATTGCAGGTAAAAAGCAAGAATATAAAAATAATTAAATTTGATGTGCATATTATGCATAAATAAAAACAATAATAATATTTATTTTAATTGATTACATACTGGTCAGCTTTTAATTTAAATAAAAAACTATACTCTATAATTCCAGTGGTCAAAGAAAAAAATATATGAAAATATAAAATAAAATAATATGGTAAAAATATAAATCATAAAAATAGCCATTGCTAATATTAAATAGATGTTAAAATATCAAAGTTATCATAATAATGACTAAACAGTAAACAAATTAATAGTTAATTTTCTGGAATTTCATTTTCTTCAACTATGAAAATTTAAATATTGTTAATTACGTTTTTAAATTAACAAATAAATCAAGAAATACAATGCTTACTTATGTCTTCAGGAATTTCAAGATCCCACTGTTTTGTATCTAAAATAATAATTTATATAAATATTTATAAAAAAAATTGGTTTTTACTTTAAAAAATATACTTACCATGTATAATAGTTTCAACTTTTTTTGGTTTCAGAAAAGGCAAAGGTCTACTTGTGTATATTGCCTGAGGATGTGTTATTTTTGGATCATATTGAATGAAGTTCTTATTTAACTTATTAGCCTTATTAGCTTTATCAGCCTGTTGTTTTATCTCATTATTATTATTATAATTATTCTTAAAATAGCCAAGTTCAGATTTTAATTCTTCAGCAGTTGGACGATTTAAAGGATTAGTATTCCAACATTTTTCCATTAAATTTTTGAGAAATTGTGGAATTTCACTCAGAATTTCAGGTTTATGTCCACCACAAATTGAAATTACAAGTTTTTCATCATGTGGCAAATTATAATAAGGTGGATAACTAGTAAAAACTTCATACATAATCATTCCAAATGAATAAATATCAGATGCTCGAGTATATTCTCCTCTACTCAGTGTTTCAGGTGCCATATATGGAATTACTCCGTAAATTTTTTCTTTATCATTTTGTGAAATTGGCTGGCATAAACCAAAATCAGTAATATAAGAACTAATCTTAGTTTCATTAACTATATTGCCAGAGTGAAAATCTTTGTGCATTAAGCCAGTTTGATGAATTTTAGCAAGTCCTAAAGCTATATAAAATAAATTTTTAATTTTATGATGCCAGGTTAATTTTTTAAAGCTACTATTCAACATTTTTCGTAGACTACCATGTTTTGCATATTGCATAACCATCATATATTCTTTTTCTGTTGGATTTTTAGTTATTCCATACATTGCAACTGCCCATATACCTCGAAATATGAGCTGATTTTCTATCTAAAATATTAAACAGTTCAAAATTCAGAATTAGTAAAAATAATCATTGTTTACTCAATTAATAAAAATTAAATAATATAAAATATTTCACCTCTTGTAAAAATTCACTTTTATGTGTAGAAGTATTAAGACTTTTTAAGCAAACTTCTACGTGTGGTGACCTTTTCCAAATTTCCTTTTCAGAATTCCAAGATATAATATGCCCATCAGACCATGTTGCCTTGAAAACTTTGCCAAAACCTCCTTTAGCAAGATATTCAATATTAGTAAATTTATCAAATGGAATCCATTCAATAACTTCTATGCATTTAGTTGCCTGGAGTTGAGTTTGTTGAATAAACTCATCAATTTCTATATCCTCACTTGTCCAATTATTAAATTCACTTTGAAGTCTTTCACTATTACATTTATTACACCATTGTTTTCCAGTATTAACTTCCTGACATTTTTTACATTTTCCAAGTTCTTTCTCAGAACTAAAATGTATTATTTATAATAAGCAATTATGAAAACCTATTGAAAATAATTGAAATAGCTGCAAATATAAATATTTACCTCCTACAATAGTATACGCATATAATGGATTAGAAAAGTATTATTTGATATGAAATTAATTTTAAATAATTATAAATATAGATACTCACCTGTAATATATTTGATATTTAATTAAAGAGTATTAATTAATAGCTTGATAATCATGAATTAAAATAATAATACTCACGCTCTGTAATAAGGTAATTAATTAAAGGGCATTAATTAAAGAAATATCATTAGATGTTAGAAACTTTGATCTAAATAATTATGAATTTAAATAATACTCACAATCTGTAATAAGATAATTAATTAGAGAAGTATTATTAGATGCTAGATTAACTTGAAACTTTGATCTAAATAATTATGAATTTTCATAATACTCACTTCCTGAAATAAGATAATTAATTAAAGAAGTATTCTTAGATGTTTGATTAGATTGAAACTTTGATCTAAATAATTATGAATTTAAGTACTCACTTCCTGTAATAAGATAATTAATTAAAGTATTATTAGATGTTCGATTAGATCGAAACTTTGATCTAAATAATTATGAATTTAAATAATACTCACTTCCTGTAATAAGATAATTAAATAAAGTATTATTAGATGTTTGATTAGATTGAAACTTTGATCTAAATAATTATGAATTTAAATAATACTCACAAACTGTGATTCAATTGCATGATAATTAATTAAAGAAGAATTATTAAATAATAAATCAGCTTGAAATTTTGATCGAAATAATTATGAATTTAAATAATACTCACCTCCTGTGATTCAATTGCATGATAATTAATTAAAGAAGTATTATTAGATATTAAATTAGCTTGTAATTTCGATCTAAATAATTATGAATTTAAATAATACTCACTCCCTGTGATTTAATTGCATGATAATTAATTAAAGAAGTATTATTAAATATTAAATTAGCTCTAAATTTCGATCTAAATAATTATGAATTTAAATAATACTCACTTCCTGTGATTCAATTGCATAATAATTAATTAAAGAAGTATTATTAGATATTAATTTAGCTTGAAATTTCAATCTAAATAATTATGAATTTGAATACTCACCTCCTGTGATTCAATTGCATGATAATTAATTAAAGAAGTATTATTAGATATTAATTTAGCTTGAAATTTCGATCTAAATAATTATGAATCTAAATACTCACCTCCTGTGATTCAATTGCATGATAATTGATTAAAGAAGTATTATTAGATATTAAATTAGCTTGAAATTTTGATCGAAATAATTATGAATTTAAATAATACTCACAAACTGTGATTTAATTGCATGATAATTGATTAAAGAAGTATTATTAGATATTAAATTAGCTCTAAATTTCGATCCAAATAATTATGAATTTAAATAATACTCACTCCCTGTGATTCAATTACATGATAATTAATTAAAGAAGTATTATTAGATATTAAATTAACTTGAAATTTCAATCTAAATAATTATGAATTTAAATACCCACCCCCTGTGATTCAATTGCATGATAATTAATTAAAGAAGTATTATTAGATATTAAATTAGCTTGAAATTTTGATCGAAATAATTATGAATTTAAATAATACTCACGCCCTGTAATAAGATAATTAATTAAAGAAGTATTATTAGACATTAAATTAGCTCTAAATTTCGATCTAAATCATTATGAATTTAAATAATACTCACTCACTGTGCTTCAATTGCATGATAATTAATTAAAGAAGTATTATTAAATATTAAATTAGCTCTAAATTTCGATCTAAATAATTATGAATTTAAATACTCACCTCCTGTGATTCAATTGCATGATAATTAATTAAAGAAGAATTATTAAATAATAAATCAGCTTGAAATTTTGATCGAAATAATTATGAATTTAAATAATACTCACGCCCTGTAATAAGATAATTAATTAAAGAAGTATTATTAGATATTAATTTAGCTTGATATTTCGATCTAAATAATTATGAATTTAAATACTCACCTCCTGTGATTCAATTGCATGATAATTAATTAAAGAAGAATTATTAAATAATAAATCAGCTTGAAATTTTGATCGAAATAATTATGAATTTAAATAATACTCACGCCCTGTAATAAGATAATTAATTAAAGAAGTATTATTAGATATTAATTTAGCTTGATATTTCGATCTAAATAATTATGAATTTAAATACTCACCTCCTGTGATTCAATTGCATGATAATTAATTAAAGAAGAATTATTAAATAATAAATCAGCTTGAAATTTTGATCGAAATAATTATGAATTTAAATAATACTCACGCCCTGTAATAAGATAATTAATTAAAGAAGTATTATTAGATATTAATTTAGCTTGATATTTCGATCTAAATAATTATGAATTTAAATACTCACCTCCTGTGATTCAATTGCATGATAATTAATTAAAGAAGAATTATTAAATAATAAATCAGCTTGAAATTTTGATCGAAATAATTATGAATTTAAATAATACTCACGCCCTGTAATAAGATAATTAATTAAAGAAGTATTATTAGATATTAATTTAGCTTGATATTTCGATCTAAATAATTATGAATTTAAATACTCACCTCCTGTGATTCAATTGCATGATAATTAATTAAAGAAGTATTATTAAATATTAAATTAGCTCTAAATTTCGATCTAAATAATTATGAATTTAAATAATACTCACTCACTGTGATTCAATTGCATGATAATTAATTAAAGAAGTATTATTAGATATTAAATTAGCTTGAAATTTCGATCTAAATAATTATGAATTTGAATACTCACCTCCTGTGATTCAATTGCATGATAATTAATTAAAGAAGTATTATTAGATATTAATTTAGCTTGAAATTTCGATCTAAATAATTATGAATTTGAATACTCACCTCCTGTGATTCAATTGCATGATAATTAATTAAAGAAGTATTATTAGATATTAAATTAGCTTGAAATTTTGATCCAAATAATTATGAATTTAAATAATACTCACCACCTGTGATTCAATTGCATGATAATTAATTAAAGAAGTATTATTAGATATTAAATTAGCTTGAAATTTCGATCCAAATAATTATGAATTTAAATAATACTCACATTCTATAATAAGATAATCAATTAAAGAAGTATTATTAGATATTAAATTAGCTTGAAATTTCGATCTAAATAATTATGAATTCAAATAATACTTACGCCCTGTGATTCAATTGCATGATAATTAATTAAAGTATTATTAGATATTAAATTAGCTTGAAATTTCGATCAAATAATTATGAATTTAAATAATACTCACTCCCTGTGATTTAATTGCATGATAATTAATTAAAGAAGTATTATTAAATATTAAATTAGCTTGAAATTTTGAACGAAATAATTATGAATTTAAATAATACTCACGCCCTGTAATAAGATAATTAATTAAAGAAGTATTATTAAATATTAAATTAGCTTGAAATTTTGAACGAAATAATTATGACTTTAAATAATACTCACGCCCTGTAATAAGATAATTAATTAAAGAAGTATTATTAAATATTAAATTAGCTTGAAATTTTGAACGAAATAATTATGACTTTAAATAATACTCACGCCCTGTAATAAGATAATTAATTAAAGAAGTATTATTAGATATTACTTTAGCTTGAAATTTCGATCTAAATAATTATGAATTTAAATACTCACCTCCTGTGATTCAATTGCATGATAATTAATTAAAGAAGTATTATTGGATATTAAATTAGCTTGAAATTTCAATCCAAATAATTATGAATTTAAATACTCACCTCCTGTGATTCAATTGCATGATAATTAATTAAAGAAGTATTATTAGATATTAAATTAGCTTGTAATTTCGATCTAAATAATTATGAATTTAAATAATACTCACTCCCTGTGATTTAATTGCATGATAATTAATTAAAGAAGTATTATTAAATATTAAATTAGCTCTAAATTTCGATCTAAATAATTATGAATTTAAATAATACTCACATCCTATAATAAGATAATTAATTAAAGAAGTATTATTAGATATTAAATTAGCTTGAAATTTCGATCTAAATTATTATGAATTTAAATAATACTCACTTCCTGTAATAAGATAATTAATTAAAGAAGTATTATTAGATATTAAATTAGCTTGAAATTTCGATCTAAATTATTATGAATTTAAATAATACTCACTTCCTGTAATAAGATAATTAATTAAAGAAGTATTATTAGATAATAAATTAGCTTGGAATTTCAATCTAAATAATTATGAATTTAAATAATACTCACTCCCTGTGATTCAATTGCATGATAATTAATTAAAGAAGTATTATTAGATATTAAATTAGCTTGAAATTTTGATCGAAATAATTATGAATTTAAATAATACTCACGCCCTGTAATAAGATAATTAATTAAAGAAGTATTATTAGATATTAATTTAGCTTGAAATTTCGATCTAAATAATTATGAATTTAAATAATACTCACTCCCTGTGATTCAATTGCATGATAATTAATTAAAGAAGTATTATTAGATATTAAATTAGCTTGAAATTTTGATCGAAATAATTATGAATTTAAATAATACTCACAAACTGTGATTTAATTGCATGATAATTGATTAAAGAAGTATTATTAGATATTAAATTAGCTCTAAATTTCGATCTAAATAATTATGAATTTAAATAATACTCACATTCTATAATAAGATAATTAATTAAAGAAGTATTATTAGATATTAAATTAACTTGAAATTTCAATCTAAATAATTATGAATCTAAATACTCACCTCCTGTGATTCAATTGCATGATAATTAATTAAAGAAGTATTATTAGATATTAAATTAGCTTGAAATTTTGATTGAAATAATTATGAATTTAAATAATACTCACGCCCTGTAATAAGATAATTAATTAAAGAAGTATTATTAGACATTAAATTAGCTCTAAATTTCGATCTAAATAACTATGAATTTAAATAATACTCACTCACTGTGATTCAATTGCATGATAATTAATTAAATAAGTATTATTAGATATTAAATTAGCTTGAAATTTCGATCTAAATAATTATGAATTTAAATAATACTCACTCCCTGTGATTTAATTGCATGATAATTGATTAAAGAAGTATTATTAGATATTAAATTAGCTTGAAATTTCGATCTAAATAATTATGAATTTAAATAATACTCACGCCCTGTAATAAGATAATTAATTAAAGAAGTATTATAGATATTAAATTAGCTTGAAATTTCGATTGAAATAATTATAAATTTAAATAATACTCACTCCCTGTGATTTAATTGCATGATAATTAATTAAAGAAGTATTATTAAATATTAAATTAGCTTGAAATTTTGAACGAAATAATTATGAATTTAAATAATACTCACGCCCTGTAATATGATAATTAATTAAAGAAGTATTATAGATATTAAATTAGCTTGAAATTCCGATTGAAATAATTATAAATTTAAATAATACTCACTCCCTGTGATTCAATTGCATGATAATTAATTAAAGAAGTATTATTAGATATTAAATTAGCTTGAAATTTCGAACTAAATAATTATGAATTTAAATAATACTCACGCCCTGTAATATGATAATTAATTAAAGAAGTATTATAGATATTAAATTAGCTTGAAATTCCGATTGAAATAATTATAAATTTAAATAATACTCACTCCCTGTGATTCAATTGCATGATAATTAATTAAAGAAGTATTATTAGATATTAATTTAGCTTGAAATTTCGATCTAAATAATTATGAATTTAAATACTCACCTCCTGTGATTCAATTGCATGATAATTAATTAAAGAAGTATTATTGGATATTAAATTAGCTTGAAATTTCAATCGAAATAATTTTGAATTTAAATAATACTCACATCCTGTGATTCAATTGCATGATAATTAATTAAAGAAGTATTATTAAATATTAAATTAGCTCTAAATTTCGATCTAAATAATTATGAATTTAAATAATACTCACTTCCTGTGATTCAATTGCATGATAATTAATTAAAGAAGTATTATTAGATATTAGATTAGCTTGAAACTTTGATTTAAATAATTATGAAATTAAATAATACTCACTTCCTGTAATAAGATATGTATTTAATTATGTGATAATTAATTTAAGTATTATTAGATATTAGATTAGCTTGAAACTTTGATCTAAATAATCATGAATTTAAATAATACTCACAAACTGTAATAAGATAATTAATTAAAGAAGCATTATTGGATGGTAGATTAGCTTGAAACTTTGATCTAAATAATTATAAATTTAAATAATACTCACGCACTGTAATAAGGTGATTAATTGAAGAAAAATTATTATATGTTAGATCAGCTTAAACTTTGACCTAAATAATTATGAATTTAAATAATACTCACGCCCTGTAATAAGACAATTAATTAAAGTATTATTAGATGTCAGATCAACTTGAAACTTTGATCTAAATAATTATGAATTTAAATAATACTCACTCCCTGTGATTCAATTTCATGATAATTAATTAAAGAAGTATAATTAGATATTTGATTAGCTTGAATATTTGATCTAAATAATTGAGTTTAAATAATACTCACTTCCTGTAATATGATTATGTAAAAATAAATTAAAAGTATTATTAGATGCTAGATTAACTTGAAACTTTGATCTAAATAATTTTAATTTAAATAATATTTACCTTCTTTTATTCAATTAATTAAAAAAGTATTACAGATGTTAGATTGTCTTGAAACTTTGATCTAAATAATTATAAATTTAAATAATACTCACAAACTGTGATTCAATTACATGATAATTAATTAAAGAAGTATTATTAAATGTTAGATTAGCTTGAACTTTAATCTTAATTATTATGAATTTAAATAATACTCACTCCCTGTAATAAGATGATTAATTAAAGAAGTATTATTAGATTAGCTTTAAACTTTGATCTAAATGATTATGAACTTAAATAATACTCACTCCCTATAATATGATAATTAATTAAAGAAGTTAGATTAGCTTGAAACTTTGATCTAAATAATTATGAATTTAAATAATACTCACTCCCTGTAGTAAGATAATTAATTAAAGAATCATTATTATATGTTAGATTAGCTTGAAAATTTGATCTAAATAGTTATTAATTTAAATAATATGCACATCCTGTAATAATTTAATTAATTAAAGAATTATTATTATATGTCAGATTAGCTTGAAACTTTGATAAAAATAACTGAGTTTAAATTATACATGTCATCAAAACTAATTTGGCCTTGACTCAACTCTTAAAATTTTAATTTTTAATTGTGTCTGACTCAACTAATTGCGTCAATTACTAGTAAAAATCAAAATTTGCCTTGACTCAACTCCAATTTTTCTCAATTTTAATTGCGTCTGACTCAATTCAATAATTTTGATGACATGTAGCTTCAGGAAATTATTTTATTCATAGTATTCATGTAAACCGCATGTAAACTGCATGTAAACCACATATAATATATTATACGCAATATATATGTATATTATACATAGTACACATGCAGGGTGGTGTAAACCGCATGTAAACTGCATGTATCTATATGTAGTTTACATGCAGTTTACATGCGGTTTACACCACCCTGCATGTGTACTATGTATAATATACATATATATTGCGTATAATATATTATATGTGGTTTACATGCAGTTTACATGCGGTTTACATGAATACTATGAATAAAATAATTTCCTGATGTATAAGTTTAAATAATACTCACATCCTGTAATAAGGTATGTATTTGATTATGTAAAAAATAATTAAAAGTATTATTAGATGTTTAGATTAGCTTGAAACTTTGATTTAAATAATTATGAATTTAAATAATACTCACTCCCTGT
>PQFF01000011.1:380567-455613 GCA_003547095.1 Diversispora epigaea
ACATGCAGGGTGGTGTAAACCGCATGTAAACTGCATGTATCTATATGTAGTTTACATGCAGTTTACATGCGGTTTACACCACCCTGCATGTAAACTATGTATAATATGCATATATATTGCGTGTAATATATTATATGTGGTTTACATACAGTTTACATGCAGTTTACATGAATACTATGAATAAAATAATTTCCTGATGTATAAGTTTAAATAATACTCACATCCTGTAATAAGGTATGTATTTGATTATGTAAAAAATAATTAAAAGTATTATTAGATGTTTAGATTAGCTTGAAACTTTGATTTAAATAATTATGAATTTAAATAATACTCACTCCCTGTAATATGAAATTAATTAAAGAAGTATTATTAGATGTTAGATTGGCTTGAAACTTTGATCTAAATAATTATGAATTTAAATAATACTCACAATCTGTAATAATAAAGAAGTATTATTAGATGTTAGATTAACTTGAAACTTTGACCCAAATAATTATGAATTTAAATAATACTCACCTCCTGTGATTCAATTACAAAATTAAAGAATTATTATTAGATGTTAGATTAGCTTGAAACTTTGATCCAAACAATTATGAATTTAAGTAATGCTCACTCCCTGTAATAAGATAATTAATTAAAGAAGCATTATTAGATGTTAGATCAGCTTGAAACTTTGATCTAAATAATTATGAATTTAGATAATATTCACTCCCTGTAGTAAGATAATTAATTAAAGAAATATTATTAGATGTTAGATTGACTTGAAATCTTGATCTAAATAATTATGAACTTAAATAAAACTCACTCCCTGTAATAAGATAATTAATTAAAGAAGTATTATTAGATGATAGATTAGCTTGAAATTTTGATCTAATAATTATGAATTTAAATAATACTCACTTCCTGTAATTCAATTACATGATTAAAGAAGCATTATTAGATGTTTGATAAGCTTGAAACTTTGATCTAAATAATTATGAATTTAAATAATACTCACTTCCTGTGATTCAATTACATGATAATTAATTATAGAAGTATTATTAGATGTTAGATTAGCTTGAAACTTTGATCTTAATAATTATGAATTTAAATAATATTCACTTCCTGTGATTCAATTGCATGATAATTAATTAAAGTATTATTAGATGTTAGATTAGCTTGAAACTTAGTCTAAATAATTGTGAATTTAAATAATACTTACTCTCTGTAATAAGATACGTATTTGATTAATGATAATCAATTAAAGTATTATTAGATGTTAGATTAGCTTGAAACTTTGATCTTAATAATTATGAATTTAAATAATATTCACTTCCTGTGATTCAATTGCATGATAATTAATTAAAGTATTATTAGATGTTAGATTAGCTTGAAACTTAGTCTAAATAATTGTGAATTTAAATAATACTTACTCTCTGTAATAAGATACGTATTTGATTAATGATAATCAATTAAAGTATTATTAGATGTTAGACAAGCTTCAAACCTTGATCTAAATACTTATTAATTTAAACAATGCTCACTTCCTATAATTCAATTACAGGATAATTAATTAGAGAAGTATTATTAGATGTTAGATTAGCTTGAAACTTTGATCTAAATAATTATGAATTGAATTAATACTCACCTTCTGTGATTAAATTTGATAATTTATTAAAGTATATTAGATGTTAGATTAGCAGAAATTCATATTCAAATAATTACGAATTTAAATAATACTCACTCTCTTTAATAAGATATGTATTTGATTAGATAATAATTAGTTAAAGTATTATTAGATGTTAGAATTTAATCTAATAATTATTAATTTACATAATACTCACTCCCTATAATAGATATGTATACAATTGCATGATAATTAATTAAAGAAATATTATTAGATATGATCAGATTAGCTTGAAATTTTGATATAAATAATTATGAATTTAAATAATACTCACAAACTGTAATAAGATACGTATTCGATTATATGATAATTAATTAAAGAATTATTATTAGATATTAAATTAGCTTGAAACTTTGATCTAAATAATTATGAATTTAAATAATACTTACAATCTGTAATAAGATAATTAATTAAAGAAGTATTATTAGATGTTAGATTAGCTTGAAATCTTGATCTAAATAATCATGAACTTAAATAAAACTCACTCCCTGTAATAAGATAATTAATTAAAGTATTATTAGATGTTAGATTAGCTTGAAACTTTGATCTAAATAATTATGAATTTAAATAATACTCACTTTCTGTAATAAGATAATTAATTAAAGAAGTATTATTAGGTGTTAGATTAACTTGAAACTTTGATCTAAATAATTATGAATTTTATAATACTCACAAACTGTAATAAGATAGGTATTTGATTACGTAATAATTAATTAAAGAATCATTACTAGATGTTAGATTAACTTGAAACTTTGATCCTAATTATTATGGATCCTAATACTCACGACCTGCGGCATAAATTAAAAATTATCAATTGGTGAATTGTTATAAAACTTTTTATTTCAATAATTATTGAATTTTACTTACATATTGTAATATAACGTACAATTAAATTAAAAATTTTTAAAAGCCTATCAAATATTAGATTAGTTTTATGTTATGTAACAATGAATGGCAACACACATTGAGGATCCCTTTTTTGGTTATTACAATGAAAATTCGAATCTTTTGTGTTTCAGAAAAGTGAGTGATTTCAGTTACACTGACATTTAATGGTTTGGGAAAAAAAGGAAATGATCTTCGTGTTTTGTGTCTTCGTTTTGGTCCATAGCTATAGTGCCAAGTCGCTGCATCAAGCCTGAAAGTTATGAGATGCACCTCGCGAGTATCAATTTGTTCCTTTGACGATCATTTTTTTTGTAAAAGCTCTCTTATAAAATTGTTACAAATGCGATTTTCGTGTTTTTGTAATTGAAAACTTTTATGAACTGGATAAAAAAATTAGATAATGTTCCACAAAAAATGAGAATATTATTTAAATACCAACTATTTGTGGCGGAAACGTATATTACCTATTCCAATCAATGATCGTCAAGTTGCTCCAATTACACTAATCCGTTGCTTATGAAGCTGTAGCAAGTTTATAAGTTCTTTATTTTATTTATTCTGGTTTTCTGATTTTAATTTACATAATTATCTGATATAGATAATCTTCTCAACGACAACGATATTTCAGCGTTATAAATTTCTTGGTGGAAATTTCGATATCCAAAGTTGGCAGGTAAACACGAGATGGGTTAAAGAAAATGTCAGAAAATATCTTGCTTATGGTGTATTGATATTAACCACAATTTCATATTTAAAATCTATTATTCAGGAAAATCTATTTGGCAGCAATTTCTGAATTAATTCATATTCAAAAGCAAAGTTCGATGAGATGTCCAAAATCATTCCCGACTTACCTACACCTACTTTTATTGAACAACGCCGACACACTATGGAGGAAAGTGGCATTTCACCATTTACAGTAGTCATTTTGCTCTTACATTACGTGTTTCGTTATTACAATATATTTTTAAAAAACAACTAATTAAAAAACCAAACAAAAATAACTTAAAATTTATATTTAGTGTCTATTATTTTATTATTGAGGAAATATTTCGAGCATTACTTCGAAGTGCTGCTTCTGTGGCTTGCTCCTTAAATGCAGCAGTATATCTACTAATCCAACCATGTATTGTAGAAACTTTTGGTACATCTTGTTCTTTGATTTCATTAAACTCTATATATATCATTAGATCTTCGTGCATTTCTTGTGCTGTAAATTTGTCTTGGGGATTTAAATTATAATTTAAAAAAAACTTATCTAATAGACTTTTTACTTTTTCTGTAATTCTTTTTCTAGTTCCTTTTCATCCAAAAATCTGTTTTTCATTAAGGGCCAACCCTTTTGGTAACGGAAAATCTTTATCGATTGAGCCATATATAAAAAGAAATATTATTAGAAGAACTATTTATATTTATCATCAAATATCAAATATTTCTATCAAGTATTAACTTTTGAATGGCTTGCAAATTCTGGTTTATATTAATATTTTCTAAAAATAGGATAATTTTAATATTTTATTGATAAAGTTTGTATGATTTTAAATAACAATACTAATCTTCTATATTATTATCATTTATCTGGTTGTCGCAATCAATAGAATCTGAATAAAGAAATAATAATAGTTAGAAAAAATATATTTATTTTTTTATGTAAATAATAATTACTAAAATTTTGTTCAATTAATAAATAAATAATTTTTAAAAATCAATTTAATTAGAAATATCTAATTTATAGTAATATTATTACTAGAATTTCATTCCAATTAATGAATAAAATAATTTTATAAAATCAATCTAAATATCAAATTTATAATAATAATTTTTTTACTTTAATTTCGTTCCAATTAATTAATAAAATAATTTTTCAAAAACCAATCTAAATATCTAATTATAATAGATAATAAATAGTTTGGAGATTTTTTCATGAAAATCGCTTCTTTTCGGGAAAAAAGGAATGATCAATCTTTGCATTTTTGAAAAATGAATTAATTTTTTAAATAATAAAAAAATAAAAAAATAATTATTTTTTTTTATTTTCCCGTAATCATAGTGCCAAGTTGCTGCCTAAAAATTATGAGATGCACTTTGCGGATGATCAATTTATTCCTTTGACAATCATAATCACCTTTTGTGATACTTTGTGGTATCTTTGATATTTATTTTGAAAGCTTTTTCCAAAAAAAAACTTTGATCAATTATGTATTTCGTTATTGGATAATAAAATAAAAAATAATTGTTTTTTTTATTTCATTTCATTTTTTCTTTGATGATCACTTATTATAAAATTTTTAAAATAAATTTTTTATTTTTGATAAAAAAATGACAAAGTGAATTGCAAAAAAAAATATATATCTAGAGGTCCAAAATATTAATACTTATTATTATTATGTATTTGCTCTTACAAAATAAAAATGTATATGAATTTTTTTTCATTAAGATAGTGTACAATGTAAATTTTTATTGGTTTGAATTTTAAATTAATATTGTATATTTTTCCATTTATTTATGTTTGATGTACTTAATTCATAATACTACTGTTTTATTATTAAGTGTTTTGTATAAAAAAATTCCATTAACTATGCCAGATGCAAATGTTCCCTTTTGTGAACTTATATATGCTAAAATTTCAAAAGTAGTTGACATTTTTGAACAAAAAAAAATTGTAACTATTGGTTTTTTAATTTAAAAGTAATTTTTTTTGTGGAGTATTTAATAGATTCATTGATTTAAAAAAATAAAACTAAAAATTGATATATTTGATTTAAAAAAATAAAAATAAAAATTGATATATTTATTTTCAAAAAAAAATAGTTCAATTTATTTAATAATAATAATTTATATTTTATTAATTCCTTGTAATAAAATTTAAGGACATTTATTATGAAATATTTTCAAATTCATCAATTTATTTATAACATTATTTAATCAATCATAAATAAGATGTTTTATGTATTATTTATTCAGATGTTTTTGAATTATTTTTATGTTAGGTTATCTAATAATATACCCATTTTTATATTTATTTTTATTACTAAGCATTTTTCAAAATAATAAAAATTGAAATGAATCATTTCAAATTAATTAAAATAAATAATCTGATATATTTATTACAAAGTATTTTCAAATTTATTAATTATAATAATAAGAATAAATAAAATTTGTTCATATTTATTCATAACATATTAATTATAAATAAGATGTTTTATGTAATATTATTTATTCAGATGTTCTGAAATTATTTTTCAAGCCTTGATTTTAATCATTGCAGAATTATTAATTTGCACATTTCATTTTTGTAAAATGAACAAAATTTTACTTTAAAATAATTAAAATTGAAAAATTAAATTGTTTTAAATTAATAACCAAGTAATTTTAAGACAATACAATAACTGATTATTGTTTAATAAATTAGTTTTTTCAAATTCATCAATTAAAAAAATTAATAATAAAAAAAAATTATGTATTTATTCTCAATCCCGAAATTAATTAATTTGTTTCTTAAGATGAACAAAATTTTGTTCACAAATTTTTTATGATAATAAGTAATCTAATAATTTTTATATAAAATATTTATTTTATTTATTCCTGTATTTTCTTGACAAATAAATAATACATAAAATACAATAGACATTAAATTATAAAAAGTATTTATAATAATTCAATCAACACATGTTTAAGTTGAAATATCAAAAAAAAAGAAAAATTTATTAGGGACAATGTAATTATATTATTCATTACAATAAATATGTAAATGACAATCTGATGATTTTTCAAACAAAAGGTTTTTAATTTATTATATTTGCTCATGTTGGAATAAGAATACATTATAATATTATATACAAAATTTAATTTTTGTGCTTGAGTAATAAATAATTAAAAAAAAATAAAACAAAAAATCCAATTTTCTTTATAATAATTTGTTCATGTAAATAAAAATGTACATATGATTATAAAAATCAAGAAAATACAATAATATAATAAAAAAATAAAATATTAAATAAAATACTGTGGCATAAACAAATGTGCTGATAAATAAAAAAATATATAATTATTCTATAAAATTTAGCTACTAAATAAATAAAATAGATGACATGCACATGATTATATAATACTATTTAATAAATTTGGGATTTATTTTTGAAATAAAAATGTGTAATTATTAAAAATAAAACTTATCAAATTAAATTTTTATTTTTTATTTAAATGAAATAAGTAATCTAATTTAAAAGATTATTAATATTGAATTTAAATTTAATGCAGGTTTTAACATGAAAATAAAAATTTATTTTATTAAAAAAATNATATGTAAATGACAATCTGATGATTTTTCAAACAAAAGGTTTTTAATTTATTATATTTGCTCATGTTGGAATAAGAATACATTATAATATTATATACAAAATTTAATTTTTGTGCTTGAGTAATAAATAATTAAAAAAAAATAAAACAAAAAATCCAATTTTCTTTATAATAATTTGTTCATGTAAATAAAAATGTACATATGATTATAAAAATCAAGAAAATACAATAATATAATAAAAAAATAAAATATTAAATAAAATACTGTGGCATAAACAAATGTGCTGATAAATAAAAAAATATATAATTATTCTATAAAATTTAGCTACTAAATAAATAAAATAGATGACATGCACATGATTATATAATACTATTTAATAAATTTGGGATTTATTTTTGAAATAAAAATGTGTAATTATTAAAAATAAAACTTATCAAATTAAATTTTTATTTTTTATTTAAATGAAATAAGTAATCTAATTTAAAAGATTATTAATATTGAATTTAAATTTAATGCAGGTTTTAACATGAAAATAAAAATTTATTTTATTAAAAAAATATGTTTCAAATTCACCACATCATTCAAATTTGTTTTTTATTTTTATATCAAAAAAAAAACAATAATATAAAATATACTGCTTATAAATAAATAAAAAAAATAGTAATATTAAAAATGCACTACTTGATTACATAATACTGAGGGTGCACGAATTCCACATGAGATGTGCACGGGATTTCGAAATGTTGCGAAGGTCACGGGAGATGACATTAAGATGACAGTGTAACCGGATGAGTGTGTTACCATCTAGATGACAGATTATTCATCTTTGTACGAAGTATTTCATCCTTGTGTGTCATCCTTAAAAATAGAAAAGAACGTGTTTAGACGCGACAACACAGGATGAAGGAAAATAAGTTCGAAAGTGTATAAAATAGACTGGTAATTTAAGATGTGAAAAGGATCGGCCCATTTTTACAATTTTTATGATTTTAATTTCTTTTGGCATATTCCGAATAATTACGAGAATCTTTTACTTAATTTGTAATAATAAAATAATAATCTTCTGGTACGCATTTTTATAATAAAAATAAATAATAAAGATAGAAACATATTGTTTTGATTTAGCAGCAGAGATAAGACACGCCAAAGCAGTGATATATTTTTGTTGTTACATCTTTGCAATAAGTTTAAAAGTTTCAATATACACCGTAATAATTTGATACGTTTTTAATATTTTTATTTCATAATAACGGTAATATTGGTGAGAAACGGTTAACAGCCCGTAATACCTCTAATACTAATTTTGTAATTTCTTGAATAAAGTTACTGAATAAAGTCTGAAGCTAAGATTCGGAAGTTTGCGTAGTGAGCTGTAAAAAGATACTTTTACTCCACTTACTCACGGATCTTCAGATCACGCCTGTGTGTGTAGTTGTTTAAAGAATATCTGTAGTACTTGACCGGCGTAATCAGGTTGTAGCCTGACTGGGATAGTACAAGCCTGCGTAATTAGGTAGAGAAACCTAACAGGAACAGACGAAAAGGGGTGTGACGAGAGTTCGATTTAGTGGGACTGATTGACGTAACTTTACTCTTTGTTCTGGGCAGACCGCCACAATACCACTTTTATTATATAATCAATTATTAAAAATTCATATCGATATACATACATTTTTTATTTTGTAAGAGCAAATATATATTTTTTTAATTCACTTTGTCAAAAAAAATTTATTTGTCAATGAAAAAATTTTTCATCAAAGAAACAAAATTAACTTTTAGGCTTGATGTAGCAAATGGAAGGAACAAATTGATTATCCACAAAGTGCATCTCATAACTTGCAGCAGTTTGACACTATGGTTACGAACCCCTTTATTTTTTTTCACAAATTTTTTTGATTCAATAATTGTTTCCATACTTTTTATTTATTAAAAGTGAAAAATGCAAAAAATAAAAATTTTTTATTTCGTTTGTTTTTTTCCTTTTTTTTTCTAAAACATGAAAATCATTTCCTTTTTTCCCGAAAATCTCCAAACTATTTATTATCTATTACAATTACAAATAAATTAAAAAATTCTATATTAAAAATGTCATAATAATAATTATTATTAGATGCTATTTTCATACCTTTTGTAAACTCTCAAAGAATTCAACAGGTTCATATTGGTGAATCAAACATTTATCCCAAAGATTAACCAATTGTACTATTAAAAAAATAAAAAATAGTGATAAATAATAAATAAATAAAAAATAATAAATGATAAATAATAAATAAATAAAATAAATAATAATAAATAATAAATAATAATCAATAATAATAATACCTCTTCGATGGCTCTTTGAATAATAGCTCTCATAAATTCTCTTAAACTATAAAAAATATAATAAAAAATAAATAATTAAATAATAAATTAATAGTTAATCAGTTGATAAATAAATAAATTAAATACTCTTCGTCTAAATTATCATCACAAAGTTTAAATCTTTCCTCCGCGGGAATTTTCAATTCCCCATATAAATTTTTTACATCTCAAGTTTCCTTTTTCGAACTTGATAATCATTTTCAAATGATTCTCTTATCCTCAAAATTTCCAATAAACATTTATCCCGCGGATAGATCCATTGAAATTCGTGAATTTGTCGAGTTAGTTTGGGATCAAACAAATCATCTGATTCATCATCATCATCTCATCATTACCTTTACTATTATTCTTATTATTATTCTCGGTTTTTGGTGTTCTCTTGTAATGCTTCAAAAAGTTCTTTGGGATTACTCTTCTTATTAGCGAATAAACAAAAAAAAAACATTCCTTTATCTGTCTCATTTTTTGTGGAGTGTAATGATGAAGTTAAATTGCGCATTCTTCTGATGATTCACGTAGTGGGCCTATTTATATATAGATATATATATGATATGTATATTTTATTTTAATTTACATGGGAATGCAGGCGTGAATGAATATGTAAATAAATGGAATTATAATAATTAAAAGAATTAAAATAATAATAATAATTAAAATAATTAAATAATTTAGATAATAATAATAATTAAAATAAGTTAAATAATAAAATAATTAAAATAATTAAAATAATAATAATTAAAGATTACATACCACAATTCGGAAAATTTATCAGTAGTCAAATAATAGTGATTTATAAATAATAATTTATTAATTATAATTAATTATTGCATAAATAATAATATGTAGAAATAATAAAAAATAATTATATCAAAACCAGTAAAACTACTGAAAGCTACAAGAAAATAAAATAAAATAAAATAAAATAATATAATAAATAAATAAATATAAATAAAAATAAATAAATTAAATAAATTTAAATTAAATTAATAATAAATTAAATAAATAAATAAGTAATTTAAATAAATTAAATAAATAAATCGGTGAAATAAATAAATTAAATAAATTAAATTAAAATAAATAAAAATAAATTAAAATAAATCAAATAAAATAAAATAAATTAAATTAAATTACCTCGATTGATATTCACTATTCAATTCTTTAACAAACACTGATAAATGTTTCACCCATGTTTTAACATTATTTTTCATAGTAGCTTCCTATAAAGAACAACACGTTGGATATTTTAATAAAAAATAATATAATATTGTTTAATAAAATACCTCTTGTAATGAATTAATGAATTATGAATTGAAAAAAGTTCATCATGAGTATTATAACTTAAATTCATAACTCATCAAAGCAACCTGTAGTATTATTGTATTGATATTTCAGCCAAATAAATACGATAATCTTCTATTTCGAAAAAAATTGCATAGAATATTTAAATAAATTAGATCTTATTCATTCCATTCATTGTTATTTATATTTTTAATTTAAATTGTTGGGTATAATTGAAATCATTGAAATATCAAATTATTTTATGCATAATTCACATTTCCTTAATTTCTTGAGTTTTTCTATTCTGAATAACATAATAATAAATAAAATAAAATAAATAAAATAATTTAAAAATAAAATCTTAAGATATCACTTTAACATTTATTAATACTATTTCAACAATGCTTCTTTCTCTTCTTCTAGTGCATCTGTAACTACTGGATCAACTAGGAATGAAACCTTATTTATTATTATTTAATTTTTTTTGTTTTGTTGCATAATCAAATTTTTATAGATTTTTATTTCTTTTTTAATGAAAAAGACTCAATAGTTTGTTCAATAACAACAGCGTTAATATTTTTAATGATTTAGAATAATGATTTAAGAAAATATTAAATAAAATCATTATTATTATCTATATACGCATACAATTCTTTGATATTCACATAACCATTTGTATTAATATTAACTATTATTTGCTGTTGATCTGACGACATTCGTGATTATAAAATAATTAATGCTAACACGATATTATATTAAAAGATCAAACTAAATAGTACAAAAGATCATTAATCATCAACTATAATCAACATTAATTTTCATCATCAGAGGGGTGAAGTTTTTACTACGAAAAACTTATATTAAGAGTTTATTGTATTATTTTTTCTCTCATTTTTTTTCCTAATTCAAAATTGTTCATTGAAATTTTTTTTTTTATATCACCGCCTGTCCTGACTTGAAGAAAAATCAAATATTACAAGAAATTATCTAGATTGAAAAATATTGTCAACTAACTTTATAATAAGTTGTGATGACTGAGTGAAATTACTAAACCAATAAAGTTATTTATTCATAAATTTAAATCGAAAAAATTATAAACATATAAAAATAAATAAGTTTAATACTATATAATAAATACAAAAATAATTATTTATTAGTTATTTGAGATTTTAAATACTTCATTATTAACAATAGAAAAGCAATCTGATGATGATTTTCTTATAGGTTTTTCATGAGGATCACATTTAATATAACAGAAGTTTTCATTACCTAAAGCGAAATCAGATTTTTCACTATATAAGAAAAAATCTCCAAAACGTGGTCCAACCTTATTTTGACGATTTTTGGATTCATTACGAATTGCATATAGTGAATTTTTAATTCTGCTAAGAATAGAATTTTGAATATCACCATTTTTCAATGAGAAAATGAAACTATCTTTTGTTTCCATCCATTGGCTTGTTTCGTGATTACTATTATCCCACGCTAAAGGATTATAGCCTCCGAGTATTTCATCAGTCCATTTAACTTTTGCTATCACAACTGTTTTAGCATGACCATGGCAAATATTCCAAAATGTTTGTGGAGCAAACCCATCTCGAGTTCCACTTAAAATTAATTCAAATTTATATGGAATATTTGTTGTTGAATAATTAATTGTTTTACGATCAATCCAACTAGAAATTTCTGCTGCATGTTCTTCAAAAATGATTGATGAAAAAGATTCTTTTGTTTCTTTTGTACGAGGAGTACGAGGAGTACGAGGAGGTAATTCTGTAACCAAAGTGGATCTTGCTGGTAAAATAATTGATTTAAATGGTCGGTCAGGAGCTGCTAGATGTTGAATAATGTCTTTGCAAAGTTGTTTGTCAAGAATCTTTTTATAAGGTATAATTTTATCAAAAAGTTCAGTATTTGAAATATGAAAGTAACGAATAAGTGGTAAACATTGCTGTAAAGTGATTTTCAACGTAAGAAAATTTTCCTTGGACCATTCTTCAAGGTCTGTATGGAGAGTAGGGCTTTGAGAAATTCCCCATTTGATGACATAATCCCAAATTTTAACTTCTTCCATTTGCAAATCATCTCGCTTGAGAAGAGAAACCAGTGCAGATACAGGAAGAGATGCAAAATCTGAACTATCAAAAATAAGACTTGGATACCTTACAAGAATATCATTGCAATAATTTTCTAAATTTTTAAAATTGTTTTCGTTAAAAATAGTACGATAAATAAGAGAAAAATGTGTTTTTAACCAAGATGCTTTAGTATCAATGAGTAGAATTTCTAATTTGTTCGTTAACTCTTTAAGTTCGAATTCATTAGCAGCTATCATTAAATCAAAAATGAATCTAGTTTCTACGTTCTCCAAATTAACAATTCCTCCATAAATATATCTAAATAGAAAGAATAATAAAAAACATATTTATAAAATAATAATAATAAATAGTACTTTTATTATTATTGATAGAAACTTACTTGAGAATAACATCGAAAATTTG
Source organism: Diversispora epigaea (assembly GCA_003547095.1). Classification (NCBI taxonomy): domain Eukaryota; kingdom Fungi; phylum Glomeromycota; class Glomeromycetes; order Diversisporales; family Diversisporaceae; genus Diversispora; species Diversispora epigaea. The sequence goes on from PQFF01000011.1 coordinate 393,562, forward strand.
AGAAGATACATTTGGCTTAATAATGGTCTTAATTTTATTTTNAATCCCAAATTTTAACTTCTTCCATTTGCAAATCATCTCGCTTGAGAAGAGAAACCAGTGCAGATACAGGAAGAGATGCAAAATCTGAACTATCAAAAATAAGACTTGGATACCTTACAAGAATATCATTGCAATAATTTTCTAAATTTTTAAAATTGTTTTCGTTAAAAATAGTACGATAAATAAGAGAAAAATGTGTTTTTAACCAAGATGCTTTAGTATCAATGAGTAGAATTTCTAATTTGTTCGTTAACTCTTTAAGTTCGAATTCATTAGCAGCTATCATTAAATCAAAAATGAATCTAGTTTCTACGTTCTCCAAATTAACAATTCCTCCATAAATATATCTAAATAGAAAGAATAATAAAAAACATATTTATAAAATAATAATAATAAATAGTACTTTTATTATTATTGATAGAAACTTACTTGAGAATAACATCGAAAATTTGAGAAGATACATTTGGCTTAATAATGGTCTTAATTTTATTTTCATTTGACTGAGCGTTTTCTAACTCTTTACGAAAATATGGAGATCGATATTTTAATATGTTCGAATGCGCCGTAAATGATTTTTCCTTATTTTCAATTTCAATGATTACATTGTAATCATCTTTGTCGCTTAGTAATTCAATAAAATTTTGAGATAACTTGTCAAAAAATTTGAAAGACATTTTTTTTCTTTTTTTGAGTCGGAAAAGAAGAAAGGGTATTAAAATGGTAACAATAGACCAATATTTAATATTTGTGGATTATTTGTACGACAAATACACTTTATAATGTGGTGCAATGCAACCATTTAAAGCTTATACGCACATTTTGTGTTACCGATGTCCGATGAATTTATCGACCGACGATCATTCAAAGTTTATATTTATGGAGCTACAGCATAATTTTGGTTTTTTTTTTTACTACTTAGAACTATTACAGAATAGTTTCCATTTATTAAATTAAGGAAAGTGAACCAACGAAACTGAGAATTGCAACATCCTAGAAGTTACTCGCAAGTAGAAACTAGTGCCTGGTCCAATACTACTCGCTTAAGAAATAGACAACACCTATACTGACAAACACCAACTCTATCTCCATTGGAGACATTATTATCACAGTTCCCTCTTCTTCTACAATCAAGAAGCCGAAATCTTTCATCAGTAAACTCTACGTCCAGTTTATCAACTCAGGCAAGACCCCTGCATAGCCAGTGAGCAGTCACGGTCTACAAGCCCCATAACAAATCGATGACAATTCCAATGAGACTATTTGACAGGAAGTAACCTTTATACTTCCGATGAAGAAACAAAATATCAACCAATGGCAGGAAACTCTGGACAAAACTTGAAACAATTAAACCAAGATTTAATTAATTTAGAAGATAGAATATTCATTGGTAACAATAATGATCAAGAGAATTTGAATAATGACAAGAACAATAACACTATACAGGACAATCAAGAAATCGACCAAGAAACTAGCAATTCAAGTGAAGTACAAAGCGAACATTCGCATTCTATAATGTAATTATAATAATTCTTTATCTCAAGTCAAGCTTACACAACACAAATATTTGATTTATTTATTGTAGTACGCATCACCAGTTAGAAATTACATTGAAAATTCACAATATAAGATATGTACTTAAAAAATATTCAATACATTAAATGTATATTCATTTATTTCTTTGAAAAATTTTCATAATTTTTAGGGCTGCTTTTTATTTATTAATAACTGTGCATATCGACATTGTGCCTCTGTATGTCCTTTATGTGCGTGCTGCTTCTTTATAACTATTGAATGCTTGTTTCTTGTCTCTTGCAATTGTATCAAGATAAATTGCTTTCTAGTATAAAGCACCAAGATTATCAATAGAAGAACAAAATTCTAAACCTCTCCAAACTTCAGTTCCTCTGGATCTCTATCCTTTTCTTTTTCAATCTTAAATTTGGAAATACCATCTTCGATAGATAATAATGGTTCATTATAATCATCTTGATTACTATGTAAAACACATAACGATATTCTTATTAGGACTTTTTTCCTGGTTTAGAAGTATGAAATGAAGTAAACTATGAAGTTTAACATATATATCAAGAATCTTTTATCTTTATTTCGCATCAGGTTTCCAAGCTATGATATAAATAAACAATATTAAATTGTAACAATAAAAATATAGAATTTATTCTTTGATATTTTTAAAACAATCCATGAGATGATGCCCTTAAGAGAGTGATAATAAATATCATCTAGGTCTATATCCAGATGCGGAAGAGAAGCATTCCAAAACTAAAAGGAATAAATTAAATTAATTTCAATTTTAAATTATATTTTTAATTAATTACTGATCTTTTCTTTTTTCTTTAATTTCTATATATATTTCTTTAAAAGCTATTGCAAAGGCTCGAACCTACTGCAATATAAATGGTCCGAGATGTTCCATATTAAATAAACATATTATCACAAGAGTTCAAATTACGGAAGAAATCAATTCGAAAAATTTTTCTCAGATAAAAATATAGAGTTGGATAAAAGTGGATTTCCATTGAAATATCAAAGATAAAAAGATGCATTATGGAAAAATATTTTGAATTATATCCTAAAGAGAACTTCATTTTTAACATGGCATGTACGAGATGGTCACTATCTTTATAAAGATTATTTAGGCGATCATGTCTAAATCTCTACGGGTATTGTAACCTTATACAAAGTGCGCGCCTAAATTTGCTAGATATTATTGATTATTTTATTTTTCTAGCCAAGGAATGGCATTTCATCATACTTGGCACCGACGGCCTATATTGTACAAGCGAATACCAAATGAATTTATCCAAAACAGCATTAAAAGAAGATATCGGATCAATTCGAAAAGGCGTGAAAAAAGTAATTGGAATAGTTGTTAAAAGACAGGATAACGGCATGCGATGAGCCAGAAAGCAAAAAAAAGACGCGTACAACAAAAAATAAAAAAATAAATAACAGTTCTGTTTTTGTGGCTGTAATTTATTACGTGCCTCATATATTTTATTTGTAAAAAGTATTTATTCTGATATGTTATTCAAACGAATTGCATATAAAAACAGAAACAAAAACTTTATTTTTTTTCACTCGAATGAGTGTCTCATCTATTTTTTTAAAAAAATCAAAATTGGTGTCACGTTGAACGTTTTAAACCGTCTTATTATTCCTTACTGCCGATATTATCAAAGTCTAAATATTTTTTTAATCATTTCCTTTCTCTCCTGGAGATTGGTCTCAGTAAATTTAACTCTTGCATTGGACAAAAAATAAATAAATTTTTTATGTTATGATGCATTCCCCATACCATTCTGACCCACTCTTACGGTCAATGCCTAACATTGGTTTGGTCTGTGGTCTTTTCACAAATTTATTTCTATCACGATCATGCTCTTCGTCCGCGGCAGGATCTTCATTAATCAAATAAGAATCGATATACAAACTTCCCTCATCCTGAGACGGCAACGTTATCGTTCCTTTGGCAAATGATTCCTTAACATTATTCAAACCCGGCCCATTCTGATCCGAGTTGGGTATCAGATCTTCATAAAGTTCTACATTAAATGTGCTGCCTCTTCGAAAGAAAAATGTTTTTTCACACTTTTCTGAAGGTGATTTGCTCGAAAATGGTGGGAATAGAATCGGAATCTCCGGAAGTCCGGTCAGAAATGGTTTGATCTCCGGAAATGGTTGCATAGCAACTTCATTGAAGTCAGTGATGTGAACGATGACTCCATTTTCTCTCTGAGTTGATGTCAATCCGCCAGAGGTAAGATCGAGTTTAACACGTTCAGCCGAAAGTTGGATGGATGGGGATTTGAGAAGCATGTGGTCAATATGCATCTCTTGTTCTGTACCGTAAATATAGAATGGCATGTGGTCTTTCGGGTAATTGGCATCTTGGAATCTTGTGGCTAGGTGGCGTTTCTTGAGCACTCGGACGTTGGTCACTTGAAAATCATTGATCCATACAATAGGTTTTCTAAAAAATAAAGAAAATTTTAACATTGAAAGAAAAGAAAAGTAAGATTGAAAGTTACATACTTGGTCATTGGATCAATATTCCTGTAAATAACCCCTTTAAAAGAACTTCCATTGCGTGCGATATCATCCAGCTTCATCTTATTTTGATTTCTAAGAAAGTACACATGTGATGGATTCATTTTACGAGCTTCCATGTATTGAAGCTTTATATTTTCTGGTAAATCTACCGTGAGGATCACCTGCTGACGGTGGTTTTCCATTTGAAACACGGGCAAATATGTTAAATAGAGCTTGTCGATTCCTTGCATAACGAATGAATGGAATCGTGGTTCATCTTTATTACGCTTGACTGAAACCTATAATGTAAATGTATATGTTCAAACTGTATTAAAGGGGGTGACTTGTATGGAGGAATGACCGTAATCAGCAAAGTAGAAGTTACCTTAACGAGCTCCTGCAAAGTTTCTTTAAATTTTTTTGTCAGTTCACTAAGGAAATCAAATTCGGTAACCCAGGGAGACATGACAACGTTGATTAGCACATAAAGGTCCTGATCGCCCTTCAGTCCAAGACGATTCTTAAAATTTGTCAGGCAACCTTGGTAATTTTCCTGATTGAGTTGTGAGGAGGTTAATATTAGAGGAACATCCTCATTTGTTCCTTTGAAAGAAGTGATCGAAAATTTTTCGAATAGACGTCGGTTGAGATAATTTGCTTCATCGATATCCTCATTTATCTTGCCATTCACTTTGAAGTTGCACGCAAAGGTGTTAATCATGAGATCAGAACCAAGATCCTTGATGAGTTTAGTGGCATCTTTATTATTTATGATCTCAAAATTTGACTTTCCAACAATGAGCTCGCGGATGTCTCGTTTCTGCTTCTCAACTTCTTTTGAATTCGGTGGAGAAAGCTTCTCGGCGGGAAGCATATTAAATGGTATAACGATAAAGTCATCTTCTTCAGTCGACATGGTGGCCCAATGACAATATATCTATTAACATCATAATGAGATAAATTATAATTATAGAAAAGAAAGCAATTTGACATATTATATATAAAACAATAAAATAGTTGCCTTTGAGCATGAATAGGTTGCTTGCCCCAACAATAGTCCATAACCTTTCTGATGGAGGCCAATGATTTCATGAGAAAACCAAGCAGCTACCGGAGCTGCACCTGGTTTACTTAAACGATCAAAAACATACGAAATTATTACAAAAAAAAAAAGACAAATTAATTCCAATGTTTTCAGTTCCTCTCACCTTCCCTCCACGCCATAAATGCCGATTTTTAGTTCATTGTTCCGACAGACGACTGGACTTGTCCATGTATTCAAATATCTCATGCGTTGATCACGATAACACAGGCCACCAGCTGGAAAAGGGATATAACCGCTCTTATGTGGATCAATGGTTATAGAATCGCAATGCTTCAGACTATCCAGATGTTTTTGGGTATAAGGTTTTAGTGCTAACAAAGGTACAAATGAATCGCTTTCTTGTTCAAAACCTTTTTGACATACGTGGTAAGTACCAGGAGGTGGTTCAATAAGCATAGAACGAAAGTAACCACCCCATGCGGCATCCCCGTGAATTACAAAACTGAGTCCATGATCACGCTCATACTTTTTTCTAAGCTTTACGATATCATCTAACGGGTCACAAGCACCATTTTCCGTTGATCCCATAATCGCCACCACTGCGTAGACGGCCTGTTTTTTATTAACACATTCTAAGAGAAGTTCATCAAGCTTTTTTGCATCCATTCGCGCTGCATTGTCTACGGGGACCGATTTCAAGTTCTTCGAACCAATTCCCACAATTGCTTTAAATATATAGGCATTAGTAATATTGCCTATCAGGTGTAAACAGTGTACGAAGGAATGACTGTGCAAATGCGGCCTCTAAGAAAAAAATTCATATCAAATAACTGTACTCACCACAACCCTTAGGCCATGAATAATGCATGGTCGCACTTGCAAAATACACGCTGGGTTCTGTAATATTAAATTTTCTCTCTAAGTAATCCTTTCCAACAGTCTGAATGGTGTATTCTTTAAGAGATTCCTGCAAGAATTGAGGGGTAATTCCATAGTCACTGTACAATTGATCAGGTATATTAAGAACCGTGGTTGGCTTAAGATTTAACAATTCCCATGTCGAGCACTCCTTAAGAAGCTTCTTCTTGGAATTGGCTAATTCAATTTTGAAACTTGAGCCGATGAAGGATAAAGGACCGTTATTATTGATAGCCAGGCGGAGGGAGAGCGAGTAAAATTTAAGGTTACGTGCTGTTTTTATATAGTGAAATGGGATTAAAAATCGTGAAAATAAATAAATTCACATTGCCATTCAGTCTTTACCTGCCCTGTAATATACAAAAAACCATTAGCGCAAATGTACAAAATGTATGTCAATTTACAACAATAACATAATTAGCCGCATACCAAATTGATTCTAGATTTGCTACCGAACCATCACATGTGATATGACCCCATCCTCGGATTTCATGCAGTTCTGTTGAAGTATAAGTATAATCCAGTTCTTCCATATCATAAATATTCTCGTTTTCAGACCAATGAACGTTAAAACCAAGCATTTCACATAGCTGTTTTCCGGCAAATATTTCGAGCAAAGTGGTTAATGGGGATGCCTCAATACCAATGTTATTCTGATTGTATTGCAGAGCGGCCACGTAGCCAAGTTGGCTTGGCATAGTTGATTCCATAGCCATGTGGCCCATGTAGCGTGGCGACCAGAACGGTACGGACTTCTCGGCAAGTTTGTTTAAGAGTTCTGTAAATAGTTCTTGTTGGGAATTCATGTTTGACTTGTATTCGGCCGAACACTGCATTTCTTCCGTGATAAAGAAGGGATCGTTCGGATAATATTTATCACGTCGCGCATCCACCAGTTTATTGGTGATCTCCTCATAAAATTTACGGAAAATGTAACAGTTCTCAGCGCGTGGACCGAGGAACCAGGAAGCGACCGCATTGTTTTCTTTTTCGCAAAAATTTTCCATCGTTTTGTGTGTACAATCAGAAAATTGAGAAATAGAGTGTAATATATAGGATCTTGATTATCCCGAGTAAAACAAAGATTCATTTTTTTTGATTGATATAAAGATGGAAAGAATGAATATAAATTCTAACAGGTAAATAAAAAAAACCAAAATTCTTATGTAATAAATTTTTTTATTAGATTCTCCAAAACTAGGAGATTTACGTGATTGCGATTAATTACTACATGAAAAACTGTGAAATTTGGTAAAGATTCGGGGTACTATGACAGTACATTTCGTTGTAAAAAATTTTTTCATGCATCACTTACATTATAGACTTTTGAAACGCCTAATGAAACTAGAAATAAATATTTAAAGGGCGATATAGCGAAGTTATGAATATTTGGTCCTTTAACAACTGTTTTTATACAAAAGATAAAATAATCTATTAAATAAGGAAATACCGAAACTAGTACATTTTAAATGAAAACTAATTTTGTATATTAAAATTCCCAAATGAAAATTCAAAGATTCCAGTATGCCATCGATTTTTTCGTCCCCAATTTTGATCGGTTCAGTGTAATATCGAAGTTATATTTATTATAATATAGCATCAGGAAATTTTTGGAGGTAAAATTTGCGCAAGAAAATATAAAAGTGTTATTCGTTGCTCATCCAAATAATAAAACATAAATATAGATATCTTTCGTATTCTCTAATTGTAATTTATCTGTAATATTAATGATTAGTGTTTACCCTTAGCTAAAAATATTAATGATTAAATATTTCATAATCAAATGATTGCATTTCGGCTTTTATATTCTATTACATGTATCCCAAAAAGGTTTGAGATGTAAATCCATTATTGAGAGTCGGTTAAACCCAATTTCTGAGAAAATTTCATGAAATTGGTTTCATTTCTTCTATTGTACGAGTAAGCAATTCTTAACCAAAATTATTTTTGGTGTTCAACTTATTGATTTTACTGATTGGTCAGGAGCCATAAAACGCTAATTCAAATATTACCTATTTTGATTTATTATTATAATAGTTTGGATATTTTTTAATGAAAATCGCTCCTTTTCGGGAAAAAAAGGAAAAATAATTATTTTCGTTTTGGAATTTTTTTTGGTAAAGGCGCTGCATCAAGCTTAAAAGTCATAGGATGCACCTTGATCACCTTTTAATTTTGAGATTGCCATATATTTTGTGTCAATCCGAAAAAATAAATTTGATATTATTTGATATTGAAATTACATTTGGAAATAAAAAAATTAAAATAAAATGTGAATTTTTAATAAATGTGAATTTTTAATAAATGTAAATTTTTAATAATTGTGAATTTTTAATAATTGTAAATTTTAAATAATTGTGAATTTAAATAATTGTGAATTTTTAATATAATTTTTAATAATTGTGAATTTTTAATAATTGTTAATATAATAAAGGTGCTATAATCAGGTATCATATGTCATCTATTTTATTTATAAGTTGTTGTTTACATGTATAAAAATGAAAACCAAAATTTGAGTGATGTGGTGAACTTGAAAAATAATATTTTAATAAAATTTTTATTTATATTGAAGTGGTATATTTTTTTAAGTAAAATTTAGAATTTTGTTGGTAAATTTTATCAATAACAAGAGGTATGGGCTAGGGGGAGCTTTGTATTCATGATATTTTATTTGACTCATTTTAATTAAAAAAGTTTTTATAGAGATAGAGATATTGTGAAGATTATACCATGATATAATTATTTACAATAAAATATTCTTGATTGATTTATTCTTCTATAAAATTCCGTTATACTGTTATTATATTTTTCTTCTATTATCTGATATTCAGTAATCACTTTAGTATCATTTGCTTTTATTGGCATTTCATTAAATGATGTATTTCTATACTTTCCCAAGATGGTGATCTGCTCAATGCAATATATGTTTGCCCATCAGCAAAAATTGATTCATCTAGAAATACTGTAATATGGAAAGTGTCAATCCTTTGGTTTTGTGTATTTCAATGCAAATGCATCTTGGAGAGAAAACTGGATATGGTGTTGATTGAACATTAAAAACTTTATTTTTAATATTTAAATATTTATTCATTGCATTTGATCATTTTTATTACTCTTTAATTATTTCTTTAATTATTACTCTTAAATTTTTATTACTTTGATAATCACTTTAATTGAGATAGAAGAAAAAGGAGAAGGAAAAGGAGAAACAGGGAAGATGATGATGTGATGAATGATGATAATATCGTTATTTTAATCATATTTCTCTCTTTTTTTCTCTTTTTTTTTCTTTTTTTTTTTAGCCCATTCATCTATAAACGCTCACACCCTCTGCACCCACACCTCTTACATTACATTTTGTACAATTATTATAATAATCCTTTTTTTTTTATTTTTTTTTATTTTTTAATTTCCTTTTTCACTTATATGGAAGTTAGAAGATCGTTTATTCTTATTATTTATATTGTGAAATCATTTTTTATTTATCATCCCCACGAATTGCGGCATCCTTTAGGCCGCCATGTAATAGTAGCAGACATTCTACACATGATAATATTTCTATTACTTGACCTAAAATTTATTTCAAAATAAAGCTGTAATAGGAGTAGACATCATACACATGATAATATTNAATTATTACTCTTAAATTTTTATTACTTTGATAATCACTTTAATTGAGATAGAAGAAAAAGGAGAAGGAAAAGGAGAAACAGGGAAGATGATGATGTGATGAATGATGATAATATCGTTATTTTAATCATATTTCTCTCTTTTTTTCTCTTTTTTTTTCTTTTTTTTTTTAGCCCATTCATCTATAAACGCTCACACCCTCTGCACCCACACCTCTTACATTACATTTTGTACAATTATTATAATAATCCTTTTTTTTTTATTTTTTTTTATTTTTTAATTTCCTTTTTCACTTATATGGAAGTTAGAAGATCGTTTATTCTTATTATTTATATTGTGAAATCATTTTTTATTTATCATCCCCACGAATTGCGGCATCCTTTAGGCCGCCATGTAATAGTAGCAGACATTCTACACATGATAATATTTCTATTACTTGACCTAAAATTTATTTCAAAATAAAGCTGTAATAGGAGTAGACATCATACACATGATAATATTTCTATTACCAGGATTTTGTATTAAATTTTGATAAATTGTCTTATTTCTTGAATAAAGTTACTGCATAAAATTGATCTAGTTTTGAAAGTTTGCATAGCAGTTTGTAAAGATACTTTTGCCCATGTACCTACAGATTGCACTAGTGTGTTCGAGTTTAAAGAGTTTATTTGCATTAGTTTTCTACTGTGTTTAGGCAAATGATATGCTGCTTGATCCTAACAGTAGAAAAAGTATTTTGTTATCTGCTGTGTTTAGGCAAACGATGTACTGCTTGATCCTAACAGTAGAGTTTGCTAGTTTTAGTAAAAAGGTGTAACGAGAAATTCAAATTAGTAAGACTGATTGCTGTAACTTTACAACCATTAAAGCTTATACCGTTTTGTGTCAAAAAATAATCGACCGACGATCATTCAAAGTTTATATTTTATATTTATGGAGCTACAGCTTCAAACAGATTTTAAAGCATTCCAAAATTTTTTGTAATGACAAAATTGCAAAACATCCGAACTTGATTTTTGAATCAAACGATTAATCTACTCTTTTGATATCTATTATGATTTACAACTAAGGATTTTTGAATTTTAAGAAAACAATGTTTACCATATCCGATATTTTAAATTTTCAGTGAAAAAATTATCGAAAAAAAGTCATTTCACCAAATTCTCGATAAAAAATTAGTAACTGATATATTCCATGAATCCAGGCAAACCCATTAACTCAGCAATTTTGCCACGTAAATTATTCGCTACTCGTGGGTACATAATTCAAATTACATCATCAATTATTACAAATAATAAAGCATCTGCGTCTTTGAAATTATTGACAACATTACGTGTTACTTTTTTCTTATCAAACAATCATATCATATTAACAAGGGTTCGGAGTAGGAGCATTTTATACCGTTTAAATATTTAATGATAATTGAATAATAATTATGGTGCAGAAAGTCTAAAGACATCAAGGTGCTGAAAATTTTGCAGATAATTTACTATAACATTGAATATGATTGGTCAGATTTTATTATTTTTTTATATTAAAAAAATTTTTTTATAAAAAATTATTATTTTTTTTATATTAATGCTGAAATTTTTTAAAATATATGTTATTTAAATCATATCTCCTCGATAAAAAATATACAAAATTTTAAAACAAAATACGTACTTTGATAGTACTTACTAAAAGCTATTAAAGTACGTATTCTTTTTTATATTTAAGGAAGTAGTAACATTTTAAAAATTACTTAAATAATTTGATGTCTTTAGACTTTCTGCACCATAGCAAAAATAATGAGTTATTAATTAGTTAATTTATTATTATTTAGTACATATTTTCTTACATATTGGATTCGAATTTCAGGCAAATAGGATAGTTTCTTTTGTATTTGCTATATTCTTATCTAATTTTTTTCTTAGGATTGATTCTCAAATATATTAAAGGAATCAACAATTAATTCTATCGTAAACATTTATTTATTTTTAAATTCACTTCCCTGATCTCTCTTTTTCATTTTAATATTTAGATTAATAGATGGATTCTATGATATAATCTTTATTTTTTTAATACTTGGGATTTCGTAATAAGATTTTTATTCTTTTTACAACTACAAACTATTGTAAAAATTAATTTCATTAAAAAATCTAAGTTGACAGCGGAGTAAATTGTTGCTATAACCTTAAAAAAATATTTTAGAACAAAATATTGATAGAATTTTTTGTGAAAGTAGAATAAATCATATTGTGTTCTCTATTTAGATACGGTGGTTTTTTAATTTGCGAAGGTACGGAAAATTTACAATCTTATTCTTTAATTACATCTATTAAAATTTGGATTTCTTCTAAAAAATTAAATTTTGGTCAAAGAAATTAATTTTGTGTTTATTAACAAAACTTTCTTTATTTAATATTATTATTTAATTCATTTAAAAATATTTCTCCACATTAATTTCCTTCAATTTCACTACTTTATTTTTTTATCACTTAATTCTGATGAGAATATATTGTTATTATTGAAGCCGATCAAAAACAAAATAAACAAAAATCTTTATCATTGAGCACTTGCCTATCATTCATCAAAGCTAAATTAAATGTTTGAATGATATATATTAATTAAATAATTTTAATGGCAAAATTATTGATACAGAAGATGTGTATACCAAAATTATTTATAAAATGATTATTGCTGCTAATAAGTTATTCAAGAAATTATCTTATCGAATCCTGGTTAAGATAAACATAGCGAATTTAAAAATTTTGAAATAATATTATTGCAAAGTATCAAAGTACGTTTTTTGAATCTGCAAAATTCACTTTGAAATTGAAAGAATAAAGGCTTTATTATTTTAAAAAAAACTCTAAAACAATGCTTACTACTTGTTATTTATTACAGTCAATTTGAAATTGAATTCGGAGAATTTTTACGATTCCACTTTATCTTTTATATTTTGATTTTTATAGTAAGTAATAAATACTTTGGTGCTTTTTTTAAGGAAAATCGCTCCTTTTTGGAAAAAAGGAAATCATCGTGAATTATTCAAGGGAAGGGTAAAAGGGTCCACAGCTATATTTAACGATCACCTTTTGTAATTAAATCAATAATATAAATTATTGTAATGGATAAAAATGAAATGATTTATTGTGATTATTATAATTGGATAAATAAAATATTTTATTATACAGTGGCCATCAAAAGTATTGCATCACCTGAACAAAATTTTTAAAATTTTAATATCTTGTGATTTTGGAGGCACAGTGCTACAATACTTATTTAATCGATTTGTGAGACCCTATTTTATCACACTGCATCATCTTTTTTTTTATTATTTTATAAATTTGTTTATTAAAATGTAATATTTTTCAAAACTCGCGATGCATTTTTTTTGACCGTTTAATAAAATAAATATAAACAAGCAGTACGCGATTTTTCTCCATCAAAACATATCATGTAGCACATATAAAAATAATCCCTTATGACATACTCTGTCATCTATAATTTTATAAACTACTCATGGTTTATTTATCTATCGAAAAAAGAGCCAGAGTATGTGGACTACTTGAAGAGGGATATCCTTCTCGCTATGTAGCAGAAAAAGAAAATATTTCTCAATCAACTGTCATAAGAATCAAGCAACGTAAAGATAAAACTGGTACCTTTAAAAATAAACTCAAATCTGGACGACCAAGACTTCTAACTGGTCGGTATGAACGAAATGTATTGCGACTCATTACAACAGGTGAATGTACAAATGCAGTTGCAATTCAAAAAAAACTAAAAACTGATCAACAAATTGAAGTTAGTGAAAGTACAGTTAGGAGGACTTTACGCCGAAATGGATTAGGTGCAAGAGTTAAGCGAAAAAAACCTTATCTTAAAAAAACACATAGAATTGCTCGTATGAAATTTGCAAAAAAATATCAGTCATGGACAGTAGAAGATTGGAGTAAGGTAATTTGGTCGGATGAATCAAAATTTATGATTTATGGATCAGATGGTAGAGAATATTGTTGGAAAAGGCCTGGAGAGCCATTACGCGATCATCATGTCAAACCTACAGTCAAATTTGGATGGGGCAGTATTATGGTGTGGGGATGTTTTACATCTGATAGAGTTGGTAACATAGTTCGAATTTATGGACATATGAATGGTGATTTATATCGACAAATTTTGGAGGAAGATTTATTGGGAACCATCAGGTGGCATGGAATAAATAAAGATGATATTACTTTTCAGCAGGATAATGACCCAAAACATACTGCACGTCTAACAAAAAAATGGTTTGAAGATAATGGTATTAGGGTACTTGATTGGCCTGCACAATCTCCGGATCTAAATCCAATTGAACATCTTTGGAATGAAATCGATCGACGTTTGAGACAACTTGAAACGCCTATCAGAACACAGGATCAGTTGTGGGATGAAATTCAGAAAGTTTGGGTTGAGTTGGGGGTTGATGAATGTAAGAAGTTAGTAGATACTATGCCAACTCATATAAATGATGTAATTAAAGCTAAAGGGGGTTATACGAGATGGTAAATAATAATTTCTAAAATTCCCAATTTAATTAGATTATTTTTTAAAAATTTTTCATATAAGTAAAAAAAAAAATAAATAACGGTCAAAAGAAGTGCATCGCTTAAATCATCAAGATTAAATTATTTTGTGATTTTTATCTTATTAATATTCAACGATTTTTACACCATCGAATTAAATTATTTTAATGAATATAATAAAATTTTTTTGTTACACAGCGCATCCTTAATTTCAAGATATTGCTATTTTAAAAATTTTGTTCAGGTGATGCAATACTTTTGATGACCACTGTAATTGGGGTAGGGTTCCGCAAAAATATTCGAATCCACGGACCGGATTAAGAATTAGGTTATCGGATTGGATCCGAATATTGATAAAATCCGATCCAATCCGACTTTACAGAACCCTAAATTGGGGTTTCTTGAACCAATATTTTTGAAGAAAAAATTTTTCGGGTTTTTTAACACTATACCCATTTTTATAACAATATACTCCCAAATTTAAAGTAATAAAAGGCCCTTCATCTGCGAGTTTATAATAATTCTGAAAAGCATTTTTTGCATACTTTCGACACCTAGACCATATAAATACATATCTGCAAAAGAGATGGTACCATTTTCTTTGTTGATGTCGTATAGTTTACTTAAGAATGAAAGATTAGAAGGGGATGAGCCAACAATTTCACTGGCAGCAGCTAAATTAAAGAATCTGAACGACAGTTCCAATTCCGAACTGGTAAAAAAATTCTATTAAACTAGTGTGGAAACAATATAAATGGTTTTAATGGATTATTTAAATTTATACCAGAAAATATTTCTTTATATTTATGAGGTGCTTTAGTCATAGCCATTTCTCTTTTGCCTTTTGCGATATTTTTTAACAAATTAATGTCTGAAGAGGATTCTATTTCAAAAAGAGGATTGCCACTAGAAATTTCACAAAGAATAATTCCTAGACAAAAAATATCAGAGCTCTTATTTTTGTCAACCGTGCTGAGAGTTCTGGATCCATGTATTGTATTGGATCAAGATTATTTGTGAGGAAACTTAAAGAATCGGAAATGATTTTTGTTAACCCAAAAACATTTAATTTAAAGAGTAAGCATATTTTCAGAGTTCTAATTAAATAACCTTTTTTTTTTAAAAAAAAAAATTAAAAATAATTAATTTGAGTAAGAATATTTTCAGAGTTCTATCGCTAGTGCGGTCATGTAAAAATTCTGTTAATATAATTTATTTGTAAAACATATTTCACGTGATAATTGACAAACATGCACTAAGTATCATTTTTATTGGTTAAAAATGATAATAGATCACGTGAAATCTGTAGTTTTACAAATAAATTAGATTTTACATGACCACACTATTTTGTAAAGAGAAAAAAAATTAAAAAAAATTACCAATTTCCCATGAATGATATTTGACTGTAAATGCATCGCAATTTTTTTTTTGCAAGATTTAATTTTGCATTCCGGTCCAATTTTTGGAAATTTGGTTTCATATATTGATGAAGAGAACCTTCGTTAACACATTCGAGGATAATCATATAATTATTGGTATTCTCTATGAAGATCAAAATAAATTAATTAAATAATAAAATAAGAATAAATTAAATAAATAGAATGAAAATAAATAAATTAAATGAATAAAATAAAAATAAATAAAATAAATAAGCGAATATAATAATATCCAAATATAACCATAGAATTTAAGAATACTATCATGAATTTCCAATTTTTAAATCTTTTTAATCTTTTTCATTTAAAAATGTAAAAAATAATTAATAGTAAATTTAAATTCTAATCTAAAAAATAATTATTCATTCAGGCCGCCCATTCTTTTTTTCCTGCCTAATGCAACGATTAATATAAAGTATTACACACCGATTTGTAGGTTCTTTAAGTTACACAAAATAAAACTATCCTGCATAGTGCGAGAAATTCTGTAATAAATTTTTTTCTTTATTTAACTAATAATAAAATATAATGCCATACAGCAACAAGTTTTCTGATTCTAGGATCTACTAAACAATATTTTGATTTTGATTATAATAAAAACATCATCGCGTAAAAATTGGATGAATCCGAGATTGGGATGAAATAAGATTTTGTTAGTATTAGCTTAACAAAATCTACAGATAAAATTTTAAATTTGACAATTACATTTTTTATGGAGAGGCCACTTTAGTTATTGAAAAAATATAAAAATTTAACAGTCAATATCTAGGGATTAATATTAAAAATATGTATGATTATTTTCTCTCATTAATCAAGTATATTTATTCAAATTTTTTTTATATTTAATATAGTACTATTGAGGGTGCACGAATTCCACATGAGATGTGCACGGGATTTCGAAATGTTGCGAAGGTCACGGGAGATGACATTGAGATGACAGTGTAACCGGATGAGTGTGTTACCATCTAGATGACAGATTATTCATCTTTGTACGAAGTATTTCATCCTTGTGTGTCATCTTTAAAAATAGAAAAGAACGTGTTTAGATGCGACAACACAGGATGAAGGAAAATAAGTTCGAAAGTATATAAAATAGACTGGTAATTTAGGATGTGAAAAGGATCAGCTCATTTTTTTTACAATTTTTATAATTTTAATTTCTTTTGGTACATTTCGAATAATTACAAAAATCTTTCACCTAATTTGTAATAAAATAAAAAATAATCTTTTGGTTCGCAGTTTATAATAAAAGTAAATAATAAAGATAGAAACATATTGTTCTGATTTAGCAACAGAAATAAGACACGCCAAAGCAGTGATATATTTTTGTTGTTACATCTTTGCAATAAGTTTAAAAGTTTCGATATACACCGTAATAATTTGATACGTTTTTAATATTTTTATTTCGTGATAACGGTAATATTGGTGAGAAACAGTTAACAGCCCGTAATACCTCTATTACTAATTTTGTAATTTCTCGAATAAAGTTACTGAACAAAGTCTGAAGCTAAGATTCGGAAGTTTGCGTAGTGAGCTGTAAAAAGATACTTTTACTCCACTTAATCACGTACCTTCAGATCGCACCTGTGTGTACTGTGTTAAGAGTTTATTATATATATCTATTCGTTGCGAGTAGGCAAGTGACTGCTTGATCCTACTGGTGGATAGTGGGCGTTACGAAATATTGCGTACAAGAGTACATTGAGTTAGTACGAAAAGGGGTGTGACGAGAGTTCGATTTAGTGGGACTGATTGATGTAACTTTACTCCTTGTTCTGGGCAGACCGCCACAGATTTTGGTGCCTCCTGTGAGGTTTGGCATAAAGTATTCCTAAGAAAAGTAGTGTTTCACAGATTTACGAGAATTTTGATAAATATAGTTAGAGTTTATATTGTTTGAGATTATACTTGCACGCAAAATTATTTTGGGGCCCTGAAATTGCAATTTTGGGGAAAAAAGTCGAAATAGTTTTTCATAGAAGACGAAATTATTTTACTTAAAACCCGAAATTTTTTGACCACCCAGATTTATTCTTTGATTGAAGATACACATAACTGGGTACTTTTTTTACTTCCATATATAGAATAGATTCTGCATAAATCTCAAAAAGTCGAAATACCTCAAAAATCTAAAATCAATTTTGGGAACATGTATATTTGAGATATCCCCTTTAAAAATCCAAAAGGTTATTCCCGCCAAAAGAAAGCGTAACAATACGAAATATTCCTAAAACGACAAATTTCTGTTCCCAACAAAACTTTCGAGCACAAAACAGTCGTTTACATAATAAAGTTCTTACAAATCAAATGATCAACGACGAAGACAAACGTCTTGAAATTTGTGTAACAAGACAACAAGAATCTGTATCCCTGCGAAACAATAGCCACCGTGACGAATAAAAGAATAACTAGAGGAATGAGTCGCAGCACCGAAGAAAGCGGAACCAACGCTTTAATAAAGTGATTATAAGACGCCTTTCGTATCAGAAATGATGCGAAGATGCCGACGTTTGGAGGAGGAAATCGAGACCCTATGGAATGGTTGGAGGAATTTAACAGATCTGCTAAGATAAATCAGTATACTAGCGAATATAAACTTCAAGTCGTCGCCAGATACTTACAAGGTGCAGCGGGACTGTGGTTCAGCGAAGTACAAGAGGACAAAATCCCATTACGCATTGGAGCGACAGAAACCGAGTATCGTTCGAAGCCTCATTTTTAGCCACTTTCAAGACTACTGCATTGATAAATCAATGGAGGTTCGAACTATCAATGAAAATACAGAAAGTGAACGAAACAGTAGAGCAGTACGTTAACGACGTCAAGAAACTGATCAGACGCATTGACAACAAGAACAGATGGAGCGAGGACGAAAAGGTCTGGCAGTTCCTAAAAGGATTATGAAAGGATATTGCCTACCAGGCGCGACCCCTTATCCTGTCCCAAGAAAATTCTTCTTTAGAAGCAGCAATCAGAATTGCGAAACAGTTCGAAGAGAATGCACAGACATACCCTGAAGCCACGGTCGGGTATGGCACTACTACCTACGTAAACCCCCAGGGATTCACGCCAAGTCGCGACCAGGACCGAAATAGAGAAGACGTAATAGAGCACATTGTACAAAAGGCACTTGCGCCAATCGTCGAAAAGTTACAAAGAATTACGGAAAGGGATGAGAGACCTGCACATACATTCTATAGAAGGCCAAACTACAACAATGATATTAGAGGTCAGAACACATGGAACCGTAACAATAATGCCAATGACCCGTTTCGCTGCTTTTTCTGCGGGCAAGCAGGACACATAGCAAAAATGTGCCTTACAAAGCAAGGAAACCCGGGAAATCCCGCTACACTTCAGCCTCGAGAACCAGCTAGAGCGGTTCAGCCCCAAGCCAATGTCGCGACGAATCAATCCGTAAACCAGATACTGTTAAATGGCGCAAATGGCAACACATTCGTGACCCAACAAGAAGAAGTCAAGCAGCCCGCTGCTACCACATGGGAAACAGCATGGCATTTAAACTATTAAGTGCACCTCCGGAGGGTGAGAGTGCGAGTGAAACAAATCCCTTATTAAAGACCAACACAAATAATGCGAATGTAGCGGAAGGATCCGCGAACAAACAAACAACCCAGCCTATTGCTAAGAGGTTACGCTCAGGAAAAGGTAAAGAAGTATCCGAAGGATCACGACAAAAGAAGAAAAGGAAAGCACCTTCTCCACAACAACCATACATGACGCAAGCTGCCCCACCATATTCCATTGTCTCTGACCTACTGAACACAAAAGCCAACATTACTTTAGGACAGATCATGGCAATGCCACCCTTCCGAAATGATGTACGGAAAGCTTTGGCACCCAAACGTACAAAATTAGCGAAAATCGCCAACCATACGAAAATAGAAGGAAATACATCTATGATGTGCAAGGCCCAGGTTGCAGGATGGAAGGTCGAAGTAATACTTGATAGCGGCTCTTTCATCAGTATTGTCTCAAAGAGTTTCATGGTGTCGTTAGGACGAAGGGTGGAGAAGTCTTCCAAAAGAAGGATTACGGGTATACACGGCGAAAAACGCTCTAGTTTGGAAATTGTAACCCAAGTCCCTGTAAAGATAGGAAGTNGTGACCCAACAAGAAGAAGTCAAGCAGCCCGCTGCTACCACATGGGAAACAGCATGGCATTTAAACTATTAAGTGCACCTCCGGAGGGTGAGAGTGCGAGTGAAACAAATCCCTTATTAAAGACCAACACAAATAATGCGAATGTAGCGGAAGGATCCGCGAACAAACAAACAACCCAGCCTATTGCTAAGAGGTTACGCTCAGGAAAAGGTAAAGAAGTATCCGAAGGATCACGACAAAAGAAGAAAAGGAAAGCACCTTCTCCACAACAACCATACATGACGCAAGCTGCCCCACCATATTCCATTGTCTCTGACCTACTGAACACAAAAGCCAACATTACTTTAGGACAGATCATGGCAATGCCACCCTTCCGAAATGATGTACGGAAAGCTTTGGCACCCAAACGTACAAAATTAGCGAAAATCGCCAACCATACGAAAATAGAAGGAAATACATCTATGATGTGCAAGGCCCAGGTTGCAGGATGGAAGGTCGAAGTAATACTTGATAGCGGCTCTTTCATCAGTATTGTCTCAAAGAGTTTCATGGTGTCGTTAGGACGAAGGGTGGAGAAGTCTTCCAAAAGAAGGATTACGGGTATACACGGCGAAAAACGCTCTAGTTTGGAAATTGTAACCCAAGTCCCTGTAAAGATAGGAAGTGTAACTGTAGCAGTGGACATGGAGGTTATTGATGCATCCAGATACTCTCTAGTACTTGGCACTGACTGGCTGAGATGAGCGGGCGCAATTATTGACTATCAACATTGTAAGTTGACGTTAAGAGACGAAAAAGGAGCGATCAGTATCCCTTATCGGAACACCAATGAAGTGTCGCCAGATAGCAACGATGAAAGTGATAGCGAAAGTGATAAGGAAAACAATGAGAGCAGTGAAGACTCAGGCGAGGAAACCGACGACAACGAGGCAAACTTTGTAGGCCTTTCATATAATCTGCCTCAGCAAGGGACCAGTGTGAAGTATAAGATTACCTCTGAAGGAATACGTACAAATTCGGAGTACACCACTTGGGAGACCTATGATTATCTAACATACTGTTTCGACGTCGTCAGAAAGAAGAAGAAGCGTAAACAAGTACGACGAAGTGTTACTATACCTGCCGCCCAAATTCGAAATCCAAATGCCGAAATCCCAAATGCTGAAATCCCAAATCCCAAATCCCAAATCCCAAATTATAATTAGTATTTTTTGCTGAAATCCCAAATCCCAAATCCCAAATACTAGTAATTTGTGCATTTTGACGTCCCAAATCCCAAATTATTTGGAATTTGGGCAACACGTATAAGTGTTATGGAACCAAAATCATCCTGTTGGTGTGAAAAATATCTTGAAACTAGGGAGGACAAATGCGAAACGTGCGAAGAACAATTACGAGAATGGGAAGCTATTTCCATACTACCGCAAAATGAGATACAAGACATACGTTGTAACCTGATGCAAGGAGGAGCAGAGATGCTCGAGGATCTGCACCTACAGTAGTGGTTAGCAAGAAGAATGGGAAGTTCAGGCTTTGCATTGATTACAGAAAGCTGAACGCTGTTACGAAACTTGACGCCTACCCAGTCCCGCGAATAGCTGATATACTAGATGCTTTAGGACATTCTGCTTTCTTCTCCACCTTGGACCTAGCATCGGGTTTTGGCAAGTGGAAGTAGCAGCGAAGGATCGCGAAAAGACTGCTTTCACTACCCCATTTGGAATATATGAGTTCTTAGTAATGCTGTTTGGACTCATCAACGCTCCCGCAACGTTCCAGAGAGTGATGGATAGAGTTTTCCACTAAGTTGCGTGGAAGTTCGTACTTGTGTATATAGACGATATTATCATCTACTCGAAAACTCGCGAGGAACATGAAGAGCATTTAAGAGTTGTTTTACCCTTTTAAGGAACGCAGGTTTAAAGATAAATCTGGAGAAATGCGACTTCTTCCGAACGAGACTAGCATTTTTAGACCACATCATAACAATCAAAGGGATAGCCCCTGATCCGGCAAAGATTGAGAAAGTAAAGAGTTACCTGTCCCAAGAGACAAAACGAATGTCTGAGCCTTCTTGGGACTTGCGTCTTACTATAGAAGATTTGTAAAAGAATTCTCTACTGTTGCGAAACTGTTGCATAACCTTACGAAAAGGGACGTCGTGTTCGAATGGAAGCATGAACACCAATTCGCATTTGACTTATTGAAGGGCCGTCTAACTTTGGCACCTATAATGACGAACCCTGATTTCACGAAACAATTTATACTCGCTACCAATGCATCTGACTGTGGTATTGGAGCTGTGCTCTCACAGAAGGATACGGAGAATCACGAACACCCCGTCGCTTATGCTAGCCGACTGCTGTCCAGCACCGAACAAAACTATACTGTCGTTGAAAGAGAGTGCCTCACTGCCATTTGGGCTGTACGACATTTCAGGCATTATTTGCATGGCCCCAAGTTTGATTTGTACACTGACAACCTAGCCCTCACATGGTTGAAAAATCGTCCACAACCGAAAGGAAGGATTGCCCGCTGGATCTTTGAACTATCTGAGTACGATTATGAAATAATTCATAAACAAGGGCGTCTTAACGCCAACGCAGACACTTTATCCCGGATCCAGTACTAAAACTAATAGAAGAAACTCAGAAACTCAGATAAATAGAAGAGGACCTACGAAACCTTTCGAAATGGACACGGAAATTTACAACCAAATAACTGAGTATTTAATCAATCACACTTTTCCCACAAATTGGACAAGCGAGCAACGACGACAATTACGGCAGCAGGCGAATCATTATATCGTGCAAGACAATTTATTATTCAAACGTAATCGTAATAAGGATGATAGCCCATTATGGGTAATATTGAAAAGCGACGTAACGAAATTACTACATAATATGCATAGTGTGCCAAATGCGGGACATTTCGGCATAAAAGCTACAATCGATAAAACGAGAAAGCGATATTTCTGGCCCACCATGGGCATAGACGTAAAGAACTATATAGAATCCTGTGACGCGTGCCAACGACAGGGTAAACCTATGAGAACCGAAGAAATGCGACCCATTAAAGTAGGGCAAGCNCCCCAAGTTTGATTTGTACACTGACAACCTAGCCCTCACATGGTTGAAAAATCGTCCACAACCGAAAGGAAGGATTGCCCGCTGGATCTTTGAACTATCTGAGTACGATTATGAAATAATTCATAAACAAGGGCGTCTTAACGCCAACGCAGACACTTTATCCCGGATCCAGTACTAAAACTAATAGAAGAAACTCAGAAACTCAGATAAATAGAAGAGGACCTACGAAACCTTTCGAAATGGACACGGAAATTTACAACCAAATAACTGAGTATTTAATCAATCACACTTTTCCCACAAATTGGACAAGCGAGCAACGACGACAATTACGGCAGCAGGCGAATCATTATATCGTGCAAGACAATTTATTATTCAAACGTAATCGTAATAAGGATGATAGCCCATTATGGGTAATATTGAAAAGCGACGTAACGAAATTACTACATAATATGCATAGTGTGCCAAATGCGGGACATTTCGGCATAAAAGCTACAATCGATAAAACGAGAAAGCGATATTTCTGGCCCACCATGGGCATAGACGTAAAGAACTATATAGAATCCTGTGACGCGTGCCAACGACAGGGTAAACCTATGAGAACCGAAGAAATGCGACCCATTAAAGTAGGGCAAGCATTCGACTGATTAGGAATAGACATCGTGGGACCTTTGAAACTGACGTCCACAAAGAAAAGATACATTATAATAGCTACGGACTATTTCACAAAATGGCCGGAAGCCAGAGCAATAGAAAAGGCAGATGCGATGACCGTCGCATGGTTCCTATACGACGAAATTATATGTCTTCACGGATGTCCGCGAGAGATACTGTCAAATAGAGGAGCAGTATTCGTCAGCCAAGTAGTAGCGAACCTAGTAGAGATAATGGGATCCCATCATAGACTTATGTCTGCATACCACCCTCAGAGCAATGGCCTGACAGAATGGTACAATCAGACCTTGTGTAGGGCTCTGGAAAAATGCGTACAAGAAACAGCATACGACTGGGATATGTTAATACCTCCAGCACTTTTCACATATCGGACCATTAGGAATAGAACGACAAAGTATGAACCCTTTTACCTACTCTATGGTTGCGCGCC
This sequence comes from Diversispora epigaea, assembly GCA_003547095.1. Classification (NCBI taxonomy): domain Eukaryota; kingdom Fungi; phylum Glomeromycota; class Glomeromycetes; order Diversisporales; family Diversisporaceae; genus Diversispora; species Diversispora epigaea. The sequence continues at coordinate 417,546 of PQFF01000011.1, forward strand.
TACATTGCCCATAGAACTTGACATAGTAACATGGCCAGCCACGGAAATTAACGAAAGACAGTATGAGGACCTAATTAATAGAAGAATTAATGAGATAGTAGGAGTATTCGCAGACAACAAGATCAAAGTGTCCAAGAACATAAAAGATGCCCAAGCACGACAAAAGAGGGCTTACGATAAAAGAACCCGTATTATGACGTACAGAAACAACAATATGGTACTAGAATATCGATCAGATTTACAAAATGTTCATGGCGACAAGTTTCGGAACAAGTGAACGGGACCCTATTTCATTTATCAAGTTTTAGGAAATGGGTCATACATATTGAGGACTAGCAACAGAGAAGTATTGAACCACCGACCTGTACACGGAAATCGCCTAAGGTCTTACAAACAAAGGGGTTTTATCTCACGTGAGATAACAGAGAACAATAGTCGTGCATGAAAGACAAGGATAAAAATGCGATATTTTCTGAACACGACTAAGAATATTTAACATGACCCATCTACAAATCTCCGAAAGCTTTTGTGAACGAGTCAACAGGTTACGAGAAGAGTTATTAGAACTATCGAGAGGCGCACAGCTTATACTAGATGATACAGGGGCATATCTGGTAATGGAAGGTTACGCAATAAGCCTGGGAGGACCCACAAATTATGAAGTGGTGCAGCGAGAGAACGACATGTTACTCCCATATGTCCTGGATACAATAACCGCACCCGAAGAGGTACATGATCTTACGGAAGCAGTGTTTGATCACGACATAGCCGGGCTGCTCTCTGTAGCCACAGATCCAGATAATCCTAACGGACAACGGGTGAACGCTTATAGAAGACTCGGAGAGTATATTTCTACTTTTCAAGAAATCCGTACGGCTACGTCGATAAAACACGAGTTGTAAGGGTATTCCCATCAGAACGGATCACGGACATACCAGATAGCGCAAAGGTTAAGATCTCTCGCACAAGCAGTCGGAATGCTGCGACCAAAGAATCTTCAACTGGTCACACCTGACTGGATCTACAAGCTTCCGAAACAGGAGTACGAAAGATTACTGAAAATGTGCGGCGAAATGCATCTGCAGTTAATGAGTGATTTATGGGGTATGAGTGTGGGGTCGCAGGAGCTCCCCCTTGAAGGAGGAAATGTTTGAGGGTGCACAAATTCCACATGAGATGTGCACGAGATTTCAAAATGTTGCGAAGGTCACGGGAGATGACATTGAGATGACAGTGTAACCGGATGAGTGTGTTACCATCTAGATTATACTTGCACGCAAAATTATTTTGGGGCCCCGAAATTGCAATTTTGGGGAAAAAAGTCGAAATAGTTTTTCATAGAAGACGAAATTATTTTATTTAAAACCCGAAATTTTTTGACCACCTAGATTTATTCTTTGATTGAAGATACATATAACTGNAGAAATCCGTACGGCTACGTCGATAAAACACGAGTTGTAAGGGTATTCCCATCAGAACGGATCACGGACATACCAGATAGCGCAAAGGTTAAGATCTCTCGCACAAGCAGTCGGAATGCTGCGACCAAAGAATCTTCAACTGGTCACACCTGACTGGATCTACAAGCTTCCGAAACAGGAGTACGAAAGATTACTGAAAATGTGCGGCGAAATGCATCTGCAGTTAATGAGTGATTTATGGGGTATGAGTGTGGGGTCGCAGGAGCTCCCCCTTGAAGGAGGAAATGTTTGAGGGTGCACAAATTCCACATGAGATGTGCACGAGATTTCAAAATGTTGCGAAGGTCACGGGAGATGACATTGAGATGACAGTGTAACCGGATGAGTGTGTTACCATCTAGATTATACTTGCACGCAAAATTATTTTGGGGCCCCGAAATTGCAATTTTGGGGAAAAAAGTCGAAATAGTTTTTCATAGAAGACGAAATTATTTTATTTAAAACCCGAAATTTTTTGACCACCTAGATTTATTCTTTGATTGAAGATACATATAACTGGATACTTTTTTTACTTCCATATATAGAATAGATTCTACATAAATCTCAAAAAGTCGAAATATCTCAAAAATCCAAAATCAATTTTGGGAACATGTATAATCTAGATGACAGATTATTCATCTTTGTACGAAGTATTTCATCCTTGTGTGTCATCTTTAAAAATAGAAAAGAACGTGTTTAGACGCGACAACACAGGATGAAGGAAAATAAGTTCGAAAGTGTATAAAATAGACTGGTAATTTAGGATGTGAAAAGGATCGGCTCATTTTTTTTACAATTTTTATAATTTTAATTTCTTTTGGTACATTTCGAATAATTACAAAAATCTTTCACCTAATTTGTAATAAAATAAAAAATAATCTTTTAGTTCGCAGTTTATAATAAAAGTAAATAATAAAAATAGAAACATATTGTTCTGATTTAGCAGCAGAGATAAGACACGCCAAAGCAGTGATATATTTTTGTTGTTACATCTTTGCAATAAGTTTAAAAGTTTCGATATACACCATAATAATTTGATACGTTTTTAATATTTTTATTTCGTGATAACGGTAATATTGGTGAGAAACAGTTAACAGCCCGTAATACCTCTATTACTAATTTTGTAATTTCTCGAATAAAGTTACTGAACAAAGTCTGAAGCTAAGATTCGGAAGTTTGCATAGTGAGCTGTAAAAAGATACTTTTACTCCACTTAATCACGTACCTTCAGATCGCACCTGTGTGTACTGTGTTAAGAGTTTATTATATATATCTATTCGTTACGAGTAGGCAAGTGACTGCTTGATCCTACTGGCGGATAGTGGGCGTTACGAAATATTGCGTACAAGAGTACGTTGAGTTAGTACGAAAAGGGGTGTGACGAGAGTTCGATTTAGTGGGACTGATTGATGTAACTTTACTCCTTGTTCTGGGCAGACTGCCACACTATCACATGAAGTTTATTGTCCAAAGTGTAACATAGGACATTATTAGAATATTTATATTTTTGTGTGCATTGTGTCACATAAAGTTGTAAACAAAGATGCAATGACAATTCTGTGTAGAAATTGAAGCAATAAAAAAATAAAAAAAAATTATTATTTTAACAATCAATTATAAGTGCACTCATTAAATTTTAGGGAGTGAGTATTTAGATTCACAATCATTGAAATAAAAATTTCATGCTAATTCGTTATTTCGTAAACAAATTAACAACCTATTGACGCATATTAGTTTACCATGTAAGTATTTAGATTCATAATTCAATATTATATTAAATTAATTTGTAATTCAATATTAAATTAATTCAATGTCAAATAACATTTCTTTTATAATTTATATAAATCGATATAGTATGCAAGTATTTAAATTTATAATTATCAAAATTAAGTATTAAGCTAATCCACATTAAATGATAAATTAATTATTAATAAATTTCATGTACATTATATTACAGGGAGTGAGTTTAGATTCATAATTATTTTCAATTCAATTCAATATCAAATAACAATTCTCTAATCAATTATTTAATCATATAAATATTATATTATAGCAAGTGAGTATTTAGATTCATAATCAATTGAAATCAAAGTTTCAATTTAATTCAATATCAAGCAACAATTCTCTAATCAATTATCAATTAATCACATAAATATTATAATAAAGGATGTGAGTATTTAGTTTCATGATCCACTGAAATAAATTTTTCAATTTAATTCAATATCAAATAACAATTCTCTAATTAATGTTTCAATATCAAATAACAATTCTCTAATCAATTATCAATCAATCACATAAATATTATATTGAAATTAATGTTTCAATATCAAATAACGATTCTCTAATAAATTATCAATTAAACACATAAATATTATATTGCAGCACGTGAGTTATTTAGATTCATTATTATAAAGATCAATGTCTCAAATCAATTTAACAATAGGAAATTTTCATAATACTTATTATCAATAATATTTTTAGATACGGAGTATGTGAGAAATGTTTTCGATATAAAACTGGAAGAAACTGGTGCAACAGATGTAGCGCCAAACAATTTCAAAGTGAATTTGACAAATGGACAAGTGGAAATATAGAGATTGATAAATTTATTCAACAAATGCAACACAATGCGAAAAAATATGGAGAAGTCATTGAATGGATTCCATTTGACAGACTTGAGAATGTTGAATACCTTGCTCAGGGTGGTTTTGGCATTGTTTATAAGGCAAAATGGATTGATGGTTATATTGTATCTTGGAATAATAATGAAAAAAGCTGGAAAAGGAGATCACAGAATCGTTTTGTATGCTTGAAAAATCTTGATAATTCGACGGCTGAAAGTGCATTTTTGCAAGAGGTCACTATTTTATATGATTTAATCTTTATTTCTTATTAAACAAAATTTTATTTGTTAATTCTGTTTAGCATTTTAGATTAAAAATCAACTTAAATTTCGAGGTAAATGGGCAATTGCCTTATATGGAATTACTAAAGATCCAACAAAAAATGAATATATGATGGTTATGCAATATGCATTAGAAGGTAGCCTCCGAAAAATGTTGGATAACAAGTTCAAAGAATTGAACTGGCATGACAAAATTAGAATTTTACTTCATATTGCAGAAGGTCTTTCTGAAATGCATAAGAATCATTTTGTGCATAAAGATTTCCATTCTGGTAACATAGTTAATGATACCCTAACTAAAACTTATATTACAGATTTTGGGCTGTGTGAGCAAATTTTTGAAAAAAATCCTGAAAATATTTGTGGAGTAATTCCATTTTTGGCACCTGAGATATTTAATGGAAAAATCTACACTCAAGCATCTGACATGTTTTCTTTGGGCATGATTATGTTAGAAGTTTTTACTAGTTATCCACCATTTTATAATATTCCACATGATTTAAGTCTTATAATGTCAATTTGTAATGGACTTAAACCTGAAATTAAATGTGAAGTTCCTCAATTGCTCAAGGATTTAATGGAGAGATGTTGGAATATTGACCCTCGCGTTCGTCCAAATGCTGAAGAATTAAAAAANATTACTAAAGATCCAACAAAAAATGAATATATGATGGTTATGCAATATGCATTAGAAGGTAGCCTCCGAAAAATGTTGGATAACAAGTTCAAAGAATTGAACTGGCATGACAAAATTAGAATTTTACTTCATATTGCAGAAGGTCTTTCTGAAATGCATAAGAATCATTTTGTGCATAAAGATTTCCATTCTGGTAACATAGTTAATGATACCCTAACTAAAACTTATATTACAGATTTTGGGCTGTGTGAGCAAATTTTTGAAAAAAATCCTGAAAATATTTGTGGAGTAATTCCATTTTTGGCACCTGAGATATTTAATGGAAAAATCTACACTCAAGCATCTGACATGTTTTCTTTGGGCATGATTATGTTAGAAGTTTTTACTAGTTATCCACCATTTTATAATATTCCACATGATTTAAGTCTTATAATGTCAATTTGTAATGGACTTAAACCTGAAATTAAATGTGAAGTTCCTCAATTGCTCAAGGATTTAATGGAGAGATGTTGGAATATTGACCCTCGCGTTCGTCCAAATGCTGAAGAATTAAAAAATCAACTTAGCAAATATCTTAATTATAATGAAGAAGATAATGATGAATTAGAAGAGCAAATTGAAGCAGCAAATGAATTGAACGAAAATTTTATTCAGTATGATCCAAGTAAAATGCATCCTGAAGCAATATATACAAGTAGACTTTTGCCCAGACTAACAAAGCCTGAATATGATACATTTAGTAAGTTTAAGAATCCTATTTTTTGTGACTAGCAATTATTTCTCAAATATATAGAATAATACTAAAGCCTTTTAAAAGCCAATCAACAGCTAAAATTTATATTAAATGTTTATTTAGATTCAAGACAAGTTGATTTTAAAATTCCGGATAATATTGGTAATGTATTTCATGATTAAACTTAACTGCTAATATAAATTGATTAATAATTTATAATTGCTATCAAAAACAGAACAATGAAACATGTGATATTTCTTGAAATTATTAGTATTTCTTAAGTTTTGTTTTTTTATTATTTATTATTATTTGATCACTGGAATTATAGAGCATGTTTTATATAAATTAAAGCAGACCAGTATGTAATCATAAAATAAAGCATTTTATTTATTTACTATATTTATTTTATTAGCAGCATAAAAGTTGTTTAGTAGATTATTAACATATAATGCTGCAGGCAAAAAAAATCAAGTTCTTTTAGATAACAATAATTGAGATGAAGTAAAATTAAACAATAATGAACTTCAATTATGCGTTTAATAAAAAGCAGCTTCGTGATATTTGTAACAAGAATATCGAAATATTTTCATATTACAAAGTTATTATAGATTGATTTTATATACTAAGAAAAATTTATTTCTGGATTTAAATATCTCAAATATCTCGAAAAATTATATAAGGCAGGGTACATTTCGAGACAAACAAAAGAAATTCAAGGCGTGTTAAATGCGCGTGAAAACTTTTAAAATTTTTAATTTAAGACCAAAAAATTTACAACAATCTAATTTTAATAATTTTAACAATTTATAAGAAACTATAAATAAATAAAAAATAAAAATAAAATGATAAATAAATAAGCAAAAAATAAATAAATAAAAATACAAAAATAAAATTTGGAAATATAAATTTCAATTTAAACTGCACTCAATGGAATCGCTTTGATTCTTAAATATTAGATATAAATGGAGTGGTGTTGGTGAATCAATAATTTCTAAAGAATTATCACGTCTCAATTTGTCAAAATCACAATGAACATGTAAAATATCATTATTAGGTTGTCTCGTAAATTCAGCTCCATTATTATGTTTCTTGCATGAAGCACATACTACATTTTGCGCTATAAAAATAGAACCAATATCTTGATAAGCTTAAGATATTTCATATTTATCTAAAAGAAAACAATAAATAATAGTTAGAATAATTGATAATTGAAAAAAAAAACAAGAAATAAAATAATCACACAAAATACATATATATACCATAAAGTTTCACACCGACATAAACCTTTAAGAATTTGCCCTTCTCTATAATTATGATAATTTTGTCTAAGCGAATGAACTAAGGAATTATTTAACATTTCTATAGACAAATATTCTGGAAACAAAGATAAAATTTATTTTGTCGTAAAATAAATATTGTTAATAAATATAATGCAAATACATTATTTTAATTTTTAATAATTTTATATTAGATAGTTACACCAAATATACTGCTTGGATATTTTATAAATGAATTACAATATCTAACATTTAATCCCTAACCATTAAAATAAATAAATAAAAATGAAAAATAAATAAAAGTTAAAATAAAAAGAGAATGAAAATTAATTATATATGTTATACCTATTATCCATTTCAAGATAAACTTTAATAAGGTTATATCTTTTCTATGATCTATTATGACCTTGACCTATTGGTCAATTATTGTTATGACCATATGACCTACAATTACCTATGCCTATGGTAAATTATGGGCTTTTATGACTCACTTTTTTGTCTATCTTCTTGGAAGCTCGTTTCTTCGGTGCTCCCCAATCACACAACAAGTCTGTAAACATTAGATTTCAGCTTGATAAACTTTTGGATCAATTATTAAAAATTTTAATGCGATTTCATGTTGTTCTAACTTCATATTACAATTTATAAAGTAAATTTGTCAAAATTAAATTAATTTAAAATTAAAAAATAAAAATTAATTTAATATTTAATAAATATTTAATAGGTGACTAACTCCGCTTTTAATATTTCGGATTCTTTTAATTTTAACAATACTTCATAAGTTTTATATCGGTTTGATTACTGTAAGGAAAGTAATAATTTCGTTTTTGCTTGTGAAAAAGAACCTTTCATCGGTTGATTCATTAAGAATGAAAGATATGTTTGTCATTTTGGTGTTCAATGAATTTCTTTTTTTTTATTATTTATCACGTAAAAACAATAACAATTATTTTCAGATAGTTTTCCTTTATATAAATAATAATATTTATTATTATAAACAAGGTGCAAAATATTATGTGGGAATTTAAAACTCCTGTGGAGTAAAGATTTTAACTTTGTGATGATAATTTGGAAGAAGAGTATTTGAAGAAAGTAGGTTCTATTGTTGAATTATTTATTTATTTATTATTATTATATTTTTATATTCTAGTTAAATCTTGAGTTCGAACGTTTAAGAAAAAATATGCAAACTATTATTCGAAAAACCATTGAATAAATATTATTATCATCATTATTATTTATTATTTGTCAATACGAGCGTGATGATTTCTTTGAGAACTTGCAAAAAAGTAAGATCTAATTATAATAATAATAACAGCAAGTTTTATCATTTTTATATTACATTTTAATATCAAATTTTTAATCTATTTAATATTAAACGATTAACTTTCCATTCTTTTATTATGGTTTATGGGTAAATCTACTGAAGAAGTATACGAATTACTTTTACATGGAGTATGCTAAATGTGCCAAGATTTATTGGTAGATGTTGGAAAGAGGAGCCTTAATCAAGGTAAAATTATTTATTTATTTATTATCCAATATCACATTTATTTTATTCTTTATATTAACATCTATCATTCACAGAAAATGACCAAATTCGGAAAAAAGACATTCGATTCACGACATCTCTTTCAAAGTCGACTATCGGAAGAAGAAAAATGGAGAAAGTTGGTTAAAATCGATCGAAAATAAATTAATTAACGTGTCCTTTTGAATTTTCATTCATTCATTAATTCTTTTTTAAAAAATTTATGATTGATAATTTTTTTTGACGAATGAACATTTTTCAAAATATATGAAAATTCAAACATTTTAATATGAATGTCTAAAAATTATTCAAATCAAATACAAAATTTTAGGGTAAAAAAAAAATAAATGGTAAGTTTTAATAGTTTTATTATTATTTTATGATCTATTTATGTTGTAGATAATTATTATTCATATTCATGATTAAATAATAATTTGCTATCATTATTATCATTACTATTTTATTTTGTATATTTGATTTTTTTTTTTACATAGTTGGTTGTTTTAAATTTTTATTTTTATTTTATACGATGAGATGGGGTTTTTTTTTTTACTAAAAGAACAAATGAATAATTGAAAAAAAATGATGAATCTAAATTACAACTTGTATATATAAACAAAATTTAATATTCGATCTTTTAAATTTTTGGGAATTTTTTTTGTACTTGTCACACGTTATTACAAAATTAATTTTTATATTTAATATTAAAAAACGTGGACATCATCATATAATTAGGGTAGCTGCGCATCATGTGATTCTGCGCAGGACCAGTACGATCTCCACTTGTATACTATTTCATTGGGAGCTTTTTGATACTTCAATTAGTGTATTCTTTAATATGGTTGATACTAGTGATGTGTTTTACAATTATTTTTAATATTAAGAGTAAAAAAAAGAATTTATAAATTGATTAACATTTGATAAATGATAAATTATTATGAAATAAATGTGACATTCACATATAAACATTTTTGAGCCAAATTTTATTCATTTAATGAAATTAATAAACATTTGTACTAAGAAAATAATTGTATATATAATAAAAAAGGAATAAATGAATGATACACATTTAAAAGATTTATTTCTTATCATTTTTATTATTGATATTTTTAAATATCTCAGTTCGTTTTCTTGTATTATACACCTTTTTACGATTATATTCTTTTTTTTCATTTCGGTTAATAACATTTTTTCATGGTTCACTGCTTTCACCCGTATATTCCTTATTTTGTTCAACATCTTCAACAATATAAGAATCAATATTCTCACGAATTTTATTCTTCATTTTTTCACGGTTATGTTTATCATTTTTATTTTGACTAATGATATTTTCTTCCAAATCATTATCTTTGTCTGTATATTTTTTATTGTATTCAATCATATGTTCACCTTCGTGAATTATACTTTCCATCTTTTCACTGTTATGTTTATTTTTTTCATTCGGATTAATGGCATTCTCTTCTAATTCATCATCTTCATTCACATATTCTTTATTGTATTCGAACATATAACTATTTTCGACAATATCAGAATCAACATGTTCACAAGTTTCATTTTCCAATTTTACATGTTTAGATGAATGAAAATCAAGAGGTAAAGAANATATCTCAGTTCGTTTTCTTGTATTATACACCTTTTTACGATTATATTCTTTTTTTTCATTTCGGTTAATAACATTTTTTCATGGTTCACTGCTTTCACCCGTATATTCCTTATTTTGTTCAACATCTTCAACAATATAAGAATCAATATTCTCACGAATTTTATTCTTCATTTTTTCACGGTTATGTTTATCATTTTTATTTTGACTAATGATATTTTCTTCCAAATCATTATCTTTGTCTGTATATTTTTTATTGTATTCAATCATATGTTCACCTTCGTGAATTATACTTTCCATCTTTTCACTGTTATGTTTATTTTTTTCATTCGGATTAATGGCATTCTCTTCTAATTCATCATCTTCATTCACATATTCTTTATTGTATTCGAACATATAACTATTTTCGACAATATCAGAATCAACATGTTCACAAGTTTCATTTTCCAATTTTACATGTTTAGATGAATGAAAATCAAGAGGTAAAGAATTTATAACCAATTGTTCCATTTCCTTATCATTATTGTGATCATCAACTGTAGATACTTTGGATGAACTATTACTAATACCTTGGTGAGCAATAAGGAGTGTTGATCGAGCTGATTTAGGTGACTCTGATGCAGATTGAGAAGAACTGTAAACCTCTTTTTATCAGTAGAAACATCCACGTAAGAAGTTTCTATGGCATATACATATAAATCTTTTTGTATGACTTCCATCTGTCCTGTAACAAAAAGTACTGATTTATTTGGTCGGATGGAATTCATTAGAAGTTTAAATTGTCTGTTGCAATACAGAAATATGACCTTGACTATAAAGTCATTATTCTTTTGACCGATATAATCTTTAATTAATACTTTAATCATTGCGTTTTCAGTATTAATTTCTTTTGCTGTGTCTTGAATCATGCTAACTAATGAAATTTTTAGAGGACATCTATTTAATCCAGGTTCCTTTTTGATTGCGAGATGAGTTGATGTCGCAACAATCATCTAATTAACAAATAAATCAATAATTGTTTATCATTATATGTATTGGATAAATGTAATTATTAATTACCTTTAATCTCAGATTGTCATTATAACTTCCGGGTGTAATTTTTCCGCCTACACTATAATACTAATCTTTTCTGAAAATGGACTGCGTATTAAAATCTCTCTCAAATTTATCAAACGGAACAAATAGAACCATCTCCATGTCACGATCTTCGACTTCAACAGGATAAGTGCCTATTGCCCATACAACAGTTAAATTTGTTTCCTTTTTATCAGTTTCGGTTATACGAACTTGATTGATTTTTACAATTGTGTCAACACAACACGGCATTCTGCAAATTATAAAAATTAATAAATTTTGTAATTTTTTCAAACAAGGTATCCTTTAATACATATTACAACAGTGAGAAATATTTATATCATAATATTTATATTTTCAAACTAAAATATATGTCAATTCGCAAATTACCAACATATTACAAATAGATCCTAAATCATTAAAAATTATTTTATTTTTAAATCCGAAAGGGTGCCCATTACAAATTATGATAACATCGTAATTTAAACACATTCATTACAGTTATTTCAATAATGCATGCATAAATTGTAACAATTTAATTTTTTAGAAATAATTACTTAATTCAAAAATTCGATCAAAGATAATAATAAATAACATGAAGTGACGAAATAATGATTGGATTTGCCGAAAAAATAATAAGATCTGAACAGAAATAATATTTGACTAATAATAGAAAACCATGATTATTACGTAATGTCGTGAAGGTATTTTTTCTTGTAATTTAATTTGGTAGTTTAATAAATCACCAGTATTTTTAATATTTCATTTAGGTTTAAATATGTTGAAATAACGAGATGTCTCTCAGAAAGGGAAAGTATTTATGAAGCAATAATTAATATTTAATGGTAAAAAATATTAGCCACATTCGCTCACACACTCACACAATTATACTATTTACGCATGTTCACGCACATTTATATACTCACAAGACTAAAAAAAAAAATCAATATCAATCAGTAAATAAATTTTATAATGAAACCTTCTTCTTAACGTTATTCGTCTTTCACAATGGTTGTTGTAAAACAGGAGTAAACATATAAATATGTAAATATATATAAATATGTAACGATCGGCTGCACGATGTATATACCGTATATATATCGCAATACGAAAAGTAGGAACAACGATGGATTGGTACAATTAAGTGATATTATTTAATCGGTTCACGATTTACTTAATTTTTTTTAATTAATCTAAAAATTTGAACAATGACACATCAGAAATAGCGATTGAGTTTGCTAAAAATGAAAAGAATAGATTTTGTGGCTGAATATCGATATTATTCGATGACTAACAAATTAATCATAAACAGGAGGCGCAAAGGTATTTAATTNTGGCTTAATCAAGTGATATTTATTTATCCGATTTCCGATGATCTAAATGATCGAATTTAATAAAAAAAAAAGTACTTAATTAATCTAAAAATTTGATAGAATTTGCCAAAAAAAGGAAAGAACAGGTTCGTAGCTGAACATAGTTAATATTCGATAACTAATAAAAAAATAAATATTCTTCATAATTTAATCTAATAACTTAATGGTTTGATAATTTATTAATATTTTCGATGTTTTATTCGGGCACAAACGTGTTGAAATATTAATAAAGGTTATTCAAAATAAAATAATTTTTTATTTTTTTCTTTGGTCAAAAATCAACAGAATCACGAGATAAACGAGCACGAAAATCATCATAATTAAGCGTGAGAAAATAAATTCGTGCAGGTCAAATCAGTCAAGTGCAGAAGCATAAAGTTTACGGATATTAAGAAATATTTAAAAAAAAATTTAAATTCGATGCACAAATTCGAAGAGTTACAAAAAAATTTTTCCGAATAAATTAATTTCGCATAATATTAATATAATAAATACTCGATCATAATTTGCATCATCAAACTTTCCCACGATCCAATGATAAGAATGAATTAATTAATAGCATAAGACTAACTAATCAAGGAATAAATAATTTTAATTTAAAAATAAATTATAAATTTGATCGCTAACAATAAATAATAAAATTGGATATTAATAATCGGGTTATCAGCACGAATGTGTGAAAAAATAAAATTATATGATTACTAATGTACAAACTAAATAGTCACAAGATTATACGGTCACGATGTCATCGATTCGTAAATCACAAAAGATTTACACTCATCATCATTACGATTGTTAACAAAAAATTCAAAAACCATAACACCTTCCCAAATTAGACAAACGAAAATCATAATTACAGTATATAAGATAATGAAGGGTTGTACAACAAAAATCCGGTGATTTTTTTTATTTATGATTTTTATTTTTAATGTAGATTTTGTTCGAATTAAGAAAGTGGTGCTATGTAAACAATTTCCTTTTCAAAAAAAAAATTCCCTAATATAGTATTCCCACACCTTTCATTTTTTATAAATTCTAAATTCTAATTTTAATATTAATATTAATATTAATATTAATATTAAATTATAATTAAAATTAGGAAGTAGAAATAGGAGGAAAAAATTTTACCTCAATGAACAGAGGTTGATTAAATATTATTTTTTTTTCTTTGTCAAATACAAAAAAAAACCAACAACAAATTATGAGATAAGAAGCACGAGGCTCATTATTTATAAATAAAAAAAAATAATAATAAATAAAATTATTATTATAAATAAAATAGTAATAAACAATAACATGAGAGTAAATAATAAGCACGAGGCTCATTATTACTAAATAAACAAAAAAAATGAGGTGAGGATTATTGAACAAAATTCATTTAAATAAATTGATTTTCTTCAACAATAAAAAATGTTCTTTTTTTTACCTAAAGTTAATTTTTTTCAACAAAAAAAATTAATTCTCGTCTACAAAAAAAAAAAGGTTTTTTTCATCTAAAAAAATGTCATAATTTAAGCACAATTTGTTATATTGACCAATACACCAAAAAATTTACAAAAACAAACTTAATGTTAGTATTTCTTTTTTTTTTTTGCATAATTAATAAATAAATGTAGTGTGTTGTTTATTTCATTTTTTTATTACACTCAATTTATGAAAAAAATAATTTTAATATGCGTTATTTCACAGAAAAAAATAATTGTAGTAGTGATATTGTTATTTTACAGACAATTTCTTAATACACCAAAGTCCAAAGAAATTACCTTTTAAACTTAGTTGCTCGATAAGATAAGATTTGCAATAATAAAAAAAAATTAATGATATTGTTAAAACTTAAATTTCAACTAGAAAAAAAAACAATAATATAAAAATGTACTACTGACAAAAGTTGTCCCGGAGAAATAAAATGAAACTTAAAATTTTTTTTTTAATTTTGATAAATATCATTTTTATTTAATAATAATTGTCCGGAGCGTAGCGTAGAACATTTAATGGACGAGTAAGTTGATACAAAAGTTGCGTTTTTGATATTTTAAAGTTCTGATATTGATACATAGCTTAACAAAAAAATAGAAAAGGATCAAAGACAACTTCTGTAAGCGTGTCTGTCCGATTTTTTGATAACGATTGTTAGATAACGATCACATGTCAAAATATGCTCCGGACTTGCAATGGTTTACCATTTCCTAGTAGTAACAATGGTAATAATTATGGTAATATTAATAATATTAATAGACTATCTAAACAATTTTACAAACTTCCTTGACATTTGTAACTATAATTTAATCATAATGAAAAAAAGAAGTAAAATAAAAGAGGACATAATTATTTTTATTATTGTTATTGACCTTTGTAAAATGCATAGGAATAAATAAATAAATAAAATAAATATATAACTAATATAAATAATAATAATTGTTCATGTGCTATATTGTTATATCGTAACAATTTTTCCGGAGGAAAAAAATATAAAAAAAACTTGAATCTTTTTTTGATTCATTTTCCATTTTTTTTTCTTTTTTGAATTATCAAATAAAAAGTCATATGAATTAAATAAAATCTTCTGTTTAAATATTTGTTTATTTTTATTTATTACTATCCACCTTTGCAAAATATACATAAAAAAATTTAATTTAAATATACAAATAATATAAATAATATTGTTATATCGTAACAATTTTTCCGGAGGAAAAAAATATAAAAAAAACTTGAATCTTTTTTTGATTCATTTTCCATTTTTTTTTCTTTTTTGAATTATCAAATAAAAAGTCATATGAATTAAATAAAATCTTCTGTTTAAATATTTGTTTATTTTTATTTATTACTATCCACCTTTGCAAAATATACATAAAAAAATTTAATTTAAATATACAAATAATATAAATAATATTGTTATATCGTAACAATTTTTCCGGAGGAAAAAAATATAAAAAAAACTTGAATCTTTTTTTGATTCATTTTCCATTTTTTTTTCTTTTTTGAATTATCAAATAAAAAGTCATATGAATTAAATAAAATTCTTGGTTCGAATATTTATTATTTATTCATATTAATAAATAATACAACCAATCATTTGTATAAATCTTAATCTCACAATCAATATATTTAAACATTACATTAAAGTTTATTTAAAACTTTTAATTTAATTGTATTTGAACATTAATAAATTACATAATCAACATATGTATAAATTTTAATTCCGTGGCGGCGACGGAGTCGACATATCCAAATCATCTAGTTAATACTAAAAAAAGAAATCATTAAAATCTGCATAAGCGACATCAAAAAAGTCGAAGACATCCATCCCTCTACATTTCATGTTACACATTCAATGTGATCGTACTGGTATAATGTTACATCGTTGAAATATTATATTTTAGTCGATTTCATGATAAATTCATATTTCCTTTATTAATATTGCCTATTTTTATATAATTGAATTTGTAAAAATGGGATGAAGAATTCATACTCTATTGCCTTAAGATTTTATAAAACTAATAAGTCAAATCAATCAAATAAATAGATCGGAATTACCTAAACAACATAGAAATAAATATAATTTAATAATAAAATATATAAATAAATTTAAATATAATATAATAATACTTACTAGGACATAAATTAGACATAGATTTAGTTAATTCTTCAAGTTCCCTTTCGAAATTTTCTTCATTCTTTGGTTTTGGAAGATCTGTGTAATTGAGAAGTCGACTGGTGTAAATTGCTTGTGGATGTGTTCGATAATTAAGAGGAGTTGTGGTTGTTGTAGTTGTTTTATTGGTTGGTTCATGATTTGCTGAAAATTCTTCGGCTTTTTTAACTTGAATTACAATTTCCGAATCTTTATTTTCCCCCGTGTCTAGATAATCTTTATAATCTTTATGGTATTTATGCAATTCACTATATAATTCTTTAAAAGTGGGTCTATGTGTAACTCGAGCATCCCAACACCTCATAATAATCCTTGTAATTAATTTGGGAGTATTAAATGGAATTTTTGGTCGTAATCCATAGCATATTCTCATAGCTAAATCTTTATCATGTGGTATATCAGGATATGGAGGAAATCCTGTAACTATTTCATAAGCAATAATTCCATATGAATATACATCAGCAGCTTTAGTATATTCTTCATCACCGCTTAATACCTCTGGAGCAATATATGGTAATACACCAAATATATTCTTTTTTTCAGGATTATTCGAATTTGCCCCTATTATTTTACTTAATCCAAAATCTGAAATCTGTATATAATTATTAGAATTAGATGATAAAATATTTCCAGGATGGAAGTCTTGGTGGACTATATCTAATCCATGAATAATCGTCAAGTTTAAAGATAATAAATATAAATTATCTATTTTTTGATTCCAATTAATATTATTAAAATTAATTTTTAAATATTCTCGAAGATTTCCACCTGCTGCAAAATCTAAAACCATCATATATGAGTGTGTGTCTGGATCTTGTGTAATTCCATAAAATCGAATTGAAGCTTCTCTAGTTCGTATTTTTAAGTGAATTGACATCTAATAATACAAACATTTTTAATTTATAGTTAAAACATTATATAATAATTTGAAAATTAAATTTAAATATAAATTAAAATATTTACTTCATTTAAGACATCATCTAAATTCACAAAATTATCAAACTTTTTTAATGCTATTTCCTGTTGAGGATCACTTTTCGATCGAGAACCTCTTTTCCAATGTTGATTTTCAATATCCCATTCTTTAATATATTGATCAACCCACCTAGCGTAATATATTGTTCCAAATCCACCTCTACCTATTTGTTTAACATCTTTAAATTTTTCATAAGGTATCCATTCTATTACTTCCCAACGATTATTGGCATTTAGTTGAGCAACTTGAATGAATTTATCTATTTTGACATTTCCACTTGTCCAATTATTAAAATTATTTTGGAAATGTTTCGAGTTACAGGGTTTGCACCAATCCCAGATATTTATTTCTTGGTTGCATTCTGGGCATATATAGGACATTTTTTTGTTTCTTATGATATGAAAAGTAGAATTTTATTTTTTTGCAAAAACGAAACGTAATTTACGATTAAAATTGTATCGGTATTAATTATATTTTTATAATATTTATTTTTTTTTTCTCATTGCACAAAATATGCAAAATGCTAATCCTTAATTTATCTCATTACACAAAATGCGCAAAATGCTAATCCGAGAATCGAGTAATCAATTTTATGTTCGAAAAACCAGAATAGTAAATTACAATAAGATTGTACAGATTTGGTCACATGAAATTCATTGAGAAATTAGTGAGCCTTTGAAATTTTTTTTCCGATGAATAATAAAAATATCAAGCATTTATTACTCAAGCGAAAACTATCAACCAGCTTATTACATAAGTAAATTATTAATTATTATGAATAATAACAAGATCTTCATTCTTATAGTATTCACTGTCATGCTAAAATTTTTAACAGATGAAATTTTATTTTAACATGATTAAAATATATTTTGAAATATTTGTCATAATTTTTTAAATTCGTCAAACAATCAATAATTTTAATTCGGCTGACAATATTAATTTTTTTCAGATCGCAAAACACAATTTCGAGTTTGATTTAGTTAACAATGTTAATTTCTAACAGACAAACAATAGTGATAGATATTCATAATATGTATTCCTGTTCTAATAAGGTCGGGTCGGTATTGGTATAGTTGTTTCGTCTAAATCCCAATCTATATGTATAAAAGTATTCGGAATCCTAAATCAAACATGCATCTAAACAGATGCATGCAACTTTGCATTTAAAATGGATAAATTAAAAGATAAAGCATATTAGATTAAATAACATTATACATATAAACATTGGATTTTGTAACTTCACACCAGAATTATATAATATATAATGCCGAGATTACATTTTAAATGTAATGAAGCAACTATGTAAGTCTTTTTATATAATAAAAATGCAGCTCTATCTATATCTATACTACTAAAAACATTAAAATATACTTACTAAATGTAATTATAAATATTCAAATTTTGTTAATCAGCCTTTAGAACTTTTGTCATATTCACATTAATATATTAAATATTTATTATTGGATAAATAAAAATTACGACATGAAATATAGTAAAACTAAATTGATGAAATTTCTTTTACAAAAATTTTAATTGCAATATCAAGGATTTTCTTAGATATAAATCTGCTGTCGCATGTATTAATATCACCTTAAAAGAATAATCTTTCAAAAGAAGGATATTGTTTGAACATATTTAAAAAAATTCAATCTTTATATTTTTTATTTAAATTAAGTAACATAAGTACAAAGCGCCCTAATTTAGACCACTTGTTATCTATTACAAATAATAGTTCAATTAATTATTGAATCGTTTATTACATTCTTAATGCATCAAATTTTAATCGAGTTTCATTTTTAAGTGACTCTACTTTAATATCGTGTATAGATAATAATTCATATTCAGTATGATGTTACTCTTCCAAAAAAAAATTATTGTTATAATAAATTGTTAATTTTTTTTGAATAAAATTTAAAAAAAAATTTATTTTATTAAAAACAAAAATGACTTTCACGTGTATCCGCTAAATATTAAAGAGACAACTTTAATCCTTCTTTTCTGACTGATCTTAACTCTTGCAGTACTGTACTTATATCTATGAGAAGGGAGTTTTTTTTGCGTCTTGCAGAATAAAACTCTACAATAAATATATTAAATATAATAAATATAATTTTCTCATGGAATTATGTACGAGATAATTAATAATAAATTTGTTAAAAAAAAAGAATTACCTTCGCTTCTATAATCTCATTTTTATGGATAACCCAACTTGCACAATTTTCCAAACCATCAGAACTTTCCTGATCAATAATACTGCATGATAAAAATATCAAAAAATTATTTTATTGCTATTGAATATTTATTAATGTTATTAATTATATAACATTTTTTAATAAAATAAAATAAAATAAATAAATAAATACCGTTGCCAAATTTCCAATTTCCTTTTCCTTGCTTGTAAAGGGGAAAAAGGATAAAATTTCTATTCAAAAATAAAATAATATATATACACATATATATAAAATTCATAAAAAAAATGAATAATTATAATATATATATTTCAACGCTTTATAATATATATATTTCAACGCTTTATAAATATTTCATTAATATTTACTTATGATTTTGTAAATTTTCACTTCATTTTCTTCTAATACTTTTTTACATAGATCCAAATTTTGCTCTCTAATAAATCTTCCGAATCAGATTCAGTATATAAACGAAGTGAAGTAATGCATTATCAATAGCCTATATCGAAAAATTCTGTTTATATTTTACATAAATAGTGGGAATTTATATATTCACAATTGTCTCCGGTGTTGTCTGCCTCAGGAAATAGAAGTCATGAATATTTTATCTATCATTTTTTTCTTTTATTTTTCCAACTTTAATTTCACTATTTATTCTTATCCTTATTTTTAATTATTCAATATAAACATTTATAAATTTTTATTTGTTTTCGTCCGGAAATAATATTATTCATCCCTTAATTATTGATATTAGTTATTACATAGAAATGAATTAAACTATAAACTATTATCAATTTTAATATCACATATTACATAATAATGCGGTAAAAATATATTTTAAATATAATATACGAAATTAAAAATTAAATTATTATGTTAGATTATAATTTAATTATTGATTAATTATAATCATTAGACAATGAATATTTTAAATTTTATGAAAAAATTTATTTATTTATTAATTTGTTTATAATAAGTAAAAAATTATTCACATAAGGGAATTATGATTTCTTTTTCTTTTGACATTTTTATCATCAACTAAACGACATTTTTTTAGAAGCGACTTCGAATTTAGATCTTAATCGTTGTATGTAACTGTTATTTATTTAAATACCTTGAGTTAAGCTCTGCCAATGTTGCTTCTAAACATCGCAAGCTTTCGTATCAGGATTCTTTTCTCGAATATTTGATTTAATTACTTATAGAAGATCAATGATGCCACTTGAAATTATTAAAAGTTGTAGGAGTAGTGATCAAAGTTGCTTTAGAAGTAGTCATAATGTACCTTCTTAAGGCTAATGAAAAAAATAATAAAATTAAAAATTTATCTAAAAGAAATAATTTGATGATTTAGAAAATTATGAAAATTAATTATCGAAGAAGTCTACAAAATTATTATATCACATTTCAATATATAATATACATTAAGTTAATATATTCAATTTCATTGGTTAAAACAATAAGGAATAGTGAAAAGAAATAAGCTCATAGATATAATAGAAAATGAATTCTGTTGATTACTAGTAAAAAAAAAATTTATTGATTATATTTTTGGGTGCAGTAAATGTTATTTTCTTTGACATACATATACTTATAATTACAAATGTTATAATAATTTAATAAAGGTAATTTGAAATATAAAATTCAATTGGGAGCCAAAATCTGCTTTGTATAATTCAGTATTATAAAATTCTATAATTAATAATGAATTCAATAGTTAAAATTATTAATAATTAGCAAAATGTGTAGTTAAACTCAATTTGACCAAATAAATCAAGTTTTAATTCGATGAAATAGAAATACGTGATACATTCCAAACATTATGAAATATAAGAAATCTGAGTTTTTGTGAATAATTTTGAATACAAATTCATAATGTGTGAACAAACTCTTTATCTTCTATTCCTTTTATTACATATTATTCTATAATAGAAAAGTATAAAATCTGTGCGAAGAAATTTTGTTCAGGCAAAGGAAAGAATGATTTATTAAAACAAATAGAATGCCAAATTAATTTAATTATTGCCACTATCAACAACACAACATTAATATTACTGCTTCTTCAAGTGCCTGATAGTAGTGATTAGATGAGTCAATTTTTTGACTATCTACACTTGTTACAAAGCTTATTTGTTGCAACAAAGATCATGAGATTATAAAAAAAACACTAAATAAATCATTAATAACTGTATTCCTGGTACTGAAAAAACAGCATTAATCAAAGAAAAATTTTGATCTATTAAATATATTATAATGAATTTAAGAAATGTTAGAGATCTAAAAATTTAAAGTTTTAAATCTTTAATAAGTTGTTCTTTCCCGGGCCGTGGATTTTTCGGGAAAATAAACTTTCATAAAGTAAATTATTGCTTCTCAAATGTCTCTTTCATATTAGTAATCAATTCGTTTCCTTTGAATGTTTAAATGCTTTATAAATAAAAACATGATAAAATCATTCGCCATAATTTTCTGTGAAAAATATTGGTAAAAATTATTTAAGAAATTCCAAGTATTATAAGTGCTCGTTGATTGATACCATGAACATTTAATGATTTAACAACCATTTGTATTCACAAAAACTTATTCCTTTAAATATAGTTTTTGTTAAAAATATTATGATTTTCATTATCTTCTTAGTCCAGTTTTCATTAATGTCTTGGTTCTAAATTTGCATGATAACCAATCTACTCGAAAATATAAATTTATCAAAAATTTAAGTGCCATTTTTTTGGGAAAAAAATATTATTATTATGTTTGTTGATTTCTACTTAATATTTTTGAATATAAATAAATATTTGTATAAGTCAAAATAATGCTGTCATGTCATTTATTTATTGTAATGATTATAATTATGAAATATAAAAAGAGGCCTGCAAGCATCGCTCTCCATTTTTTGCCGAGAGAGACACATCGGATTCTCTATTATCTGGGCAGAGTGAGATAACTCTGATTCTCTTTATTAATGGAGGGAGATCCTCCAACAGTGTATGCAGGAGAGGAGTATTCTTTAAATATTATAGGTTATTATTATGGGATAAAAATAATAAAAATAATAAAAAAATAAAAATAAAAATAATAAAAATAATAAAATAATAAAATAATAAAAAAAATAATAAAATTCAAGCCCCTGACTCTATACCCTTGTTATAATATCATTTTTATTTATTTTTAATTAAGTTTTTTTTACGAAAATGGGGGATGTCTAAAGCAGAGTCCATCAAAAATTTGGTCTACGTAGTTCAATTAGGAATTCAATAGGATAAATATTCGATATTTTCAAATTTTCTAGTGAAAAAATTATTGAAAAATTCATATCAACAAATTCTCTATAAAAAATTGGTGATGACATTTTAAAATATACCAACAATCTCAACAACTGAATATTACAAATAATTTAAATACTTCAAATGTTTCAAGTGTACCAAATGTTCATCATCATGGTACTCATAATAAGAATAATATTCTTCCCAATTTCAAATTTTTCGGATCAACAATTGTTACAACAATATTATTAATTTAATTGTAACAAGTGATTATTAATACTACAACTACCACAAAAAGAAAACGCAGAAGAAAACAAAAACAACCATTGGATCTCCTATTAATAATAGCAATGAAAAATTTTATATTTACCATTGTTCAAATTGTTGAGCTCGAGAAACTTCTGCTTGGAGAGATCTTCAAGGCGAAGCTTTATGTTCTTGCGATTTGTAGTAAGTATTTTTTTATAGTTTATTTTTTTAAGTTCCATTTTGATTTTATTTTTAATTTATACTCAATTTTCTTACATTCTCTTCAATTCCTTTGAACACATATTCATTAATTTATAATAATAATAACAATTTAAATTTTTTAAATAATTTAAAAATAAAAAATTATCAAAGACCAACCGCATAGGATCAGATGTTGCAATAAGATTAGTAAACTAAATGGTCAACTTAAATTTTAAAATCGTAATACCGCTGATATCAGAAGGTGATAAATTATGTAAAAAAAAAAAGGCGGATTATATCTTAAATAACGCCGTCATCAACATCCGATTAGTTCACAAGAGAAGAATGTGAGATTTTCACCTTATGTTAAAAGTTAATATATGTGATATTTCTATAATTTGCGAAAAACTCATATTAGCATGTATGATTATTACTGTTAGAAGTAGTATGGATTTTGATTTAATATTATTCCTATTTCAAAAAATAGGTACCGGCACCTGTCCTGCCTTGAAGAAAATTAAATTAAAAAAATATTAACATAGTAATGAAGAAAAAATAATTTTCCCACAAATTATTTATAAATTATTGCTAAACCAATAATATCAAACAAAAAAAAACAAACTTATAATTAGTTGTGGGAGTGAAAATAAAAAAATTTTTACATGAAAGATCTTCCTAAACTATAAAGTAATTTATTTATAAATTTCGAAAAAAATAATACAAGTTTAATATAATAAATACAAAAATAAATATTTTTTAATTATTTAAGATTTTCTAACAATTTTAAATACTTCATAATTAACAATAGAAAAGTAACTCGATGTTCTTATTTGTTTTTCATAATGATCACTCAAAACANTTCACCTTATGTTAAAAGTTAATATATGTGATATTTCTATAATTTGCGAAAAACTCATATTAGCATGTATGATTATTACTGTTAGAAGTAGTATGGATTTTGATTTAATATTATTCCTATTTCAAAAAATAGGTACCGGCACCTGTCCTGCCTTGAAGAAAATTAAATTAAAAAAATATTAACATAGTAATGAAGAAAAAATAATTTTCCCACAAATTATTTATAAATTATTGCTAAACCAATAATATCAAACAAAAAAAAACAAACTTATAATTAGTTGTGGGAGTGAAAATAAAAAAATTTTTACATGAAAGATCTTCCTAAACTATAAAGTAATTTATTTATAAATTTCGAAAAAAATAATACAAGTTTAATATAATAAATACAAAAATAAATATTTTTTAATTATTTAAGATTTTCTAACAATTTTAAATACTTCATAATTAACAATAGAAAAGTAACTCGATGTTCTTATTTGTTTTTCATAATGATCACTCAAAACATAATACCGATTCTGATCTAAAGTGAAATCAGATTTATCACTATATAAGAAAAATTCACCGAAACGTGGACCAACCTTATTTTGACGATCTTTGGATGCATTACGAATCGCAAAATGGGAATTTTGTACTCTGCTAAGAACAGAATTTTGAATATTTCCATTTTTTAATGAGAAAATGAAACTATCAATAGTTTTCATCCATTTACCATCAATATAAAAAATATCCCATGCTAAAGGATTATAACCTCCAAGTATCTCATTAGTTCCTTTAACTTTTATTACCACAACTGTTTTGGCATGACCATGGCAAATATTCCAAAATGTTTGTGGGGCAAATCCATCCCTAGTACCACGTAAAATCAATTCAAATTTATATGGAATATTTGTTGTTGAATAAGTAGTTGTTTTACGATCAATCCAGGCTGAAATTTCTGCTGCGTGTCCTTCAGAAATAATTGTTGAAAAAGGTTCTTCTGTGCGAAGAGGTAATTCTTGAAGCAGAATGGATCTTACTGGCAAAATAGTTGAGATTACGGGTCGGTCAGGAGCTATCAGATGCTGATTGATATCTAACCAAAGTTGTTTATCAAGAAGTTTTTGATAAGGTCTAATTTTATCGAAAATTTCAATATTTGAAATATGGAAATAACGAATAAGTGGTAGACATGGTTGTAAAGTGGTTTTTAATGTAAGAAAATTATCCTTGGACCATTCTTCAAGGTCCGTAGGGAGAGTAGAATTTTGAGCAATTCCCCATTTGATGACATAATCCCAAATTTTAACTTCTTCCATTTGCAAATCATCTCGCTTGAGAAGAGACACCAATGCAGATACAGGAAGAGATGTAAAATCTGAACTATCGAAGATGATATTTGGATGTTTTGCAATAATATCATTACAATAATTTTCCAAATTTTTAAAATTGTTTTCGTTAAAAATAGTACGATAAATGAGAGAAAAATAAGTTTTTAACCAAGAAGCTTTAGTATCAATGAGAAGAATTTCCAATTTGTTTGTTAATTCTTTAAGTTCAAATTCATTAGCAGCTAACATTAAATCAAAAATGAATCTGGTTTCTACGTTCTCCAAATTAACAATTCCTCCATAAATATATCTAANTTGATATCTAACCAAAGTTGTTTATCAAGAAGTTTTTGATAAGGTCTAATTTTATCGAAAATTTCAATATTTGAAATATGGAAATAACGAATAAGTGGTAGACATGGTTGTAAAGTGGTTTTTAATGTAAGAAAATTATCCTTGGACCATTCTTCAAGGTCCGTAGGGAGAGTAGAATTTTGAGCAATTCCCCATTTGATGACATAATCCCAAATTTTAACTTCTTCCATTTGCAAATCATCTCGCTTGAGAAGAGACACCAATGCAGATACAGGAAGAGATGTAAAATCTGAACTATCGAAGATGATATTTGGATGTTTTGCAATAATATCATTACAATAATTTTCCAAATTTTTAAAATTGTTTTCGTTAAAAATAGTACGATAAATGAGAGAAAAATAAGTTTTTAACCAAGAAGCTTTAGTATCAATGAGAAGAATTTCCAATTTGTTTGTTAATTCTTTAAGTTCAAATTCATTAGCAGCTAACATTAAATCAAAAATGAATCTGGTTTCTACGTTCTCCAAATTAACAATTCCTCCATAAATATATCTAAAAAAAAGAATAATAAATAAATAAATAATATTAATGAAATAAGTAATAGTACTTTAATTATTGATAGTGACTTACTTGAGAATAACATCAAAAATTTGAGAAGATACATTTGACTTAATAATGGTCTTTACATTATTTTCATTTGGTTGAATATTTTCTAACTCTTTACGAAAATATGGTGATCGATATTTTAATATGTTTGAATGTGCCGTAAATAATTTTTCCTTGTTTTCAATTTCAATGATTACATTGTAATCATCTTTATCGTTTAGTAGGTCAATAAAATTTTGAAATAACTTGTCAAAAAATTTTAAAGACATTTTTATCTTTTTTTATTAATGATCGAGAGTCGGAAAATAAGAAAAGGCGTAGGCGTTGACTAAATTGGAAACAATTTAATATTTGTGTGATTGTCTGCACGACAAATGTATGAACTGCAAAATAATAGACTGATGATCATTGTTCTAAATTAATAAAATATGGATGACTGCATTTCAACTTTTTATTAAAAAAATAAAAACATTTCGTGGCCAAAATTAAATTTTTTAAAAATTTATCATTCGAGTTTTAAACGGAGTTTAAAATCTTTGAAATAAAATATCTTAACTTGATTTTTAAATCGAATGATTTTAATACGCAGCCTTGATATCTATCATCCATTACATAATTCAATCACATGATTACCCGAAATTAATTAATATTAGAGTAAGTGCTGGGTTTAGGGTTAGGGTTTGAGTAGTTATTAGTATACGTAAAATTTTCTCACCGACATTTTTTATTAATGCACCAAGATATGTTTTGACATTAGTTTCTTGTATTTTTCGTGTTTTTCACTTTTTTTTTTGTCGGGCTGATCCGTATTGAGGTGACACGAAGGTAACAAATGTCACGGGGGATGTATATCCTTGTGCATTTATTTAAAGAACGTGTTTATGGATGACGGAAGATGAAGGTAAACAATAGAAGAATTATAAAAGAAGCTGTAGTTAGAAAGAGGAGCGAGAGATTCTTTTTGGGCGAAAAACATTTTCTTTATTCATTTTATACTTAAAAATTCTAATGAATTCTTGCAATCTTAAATAATAATAATAAAATAAGTTCCGAAATAATCTTTTTCTTTCTTTTTGTAACAAACTTTTCTTTGATTAATAATAATAATAATAAATAATTCTCTTTGTAATAGTTAATCCTAATAATAAATGATTCCATAGTGACCTAATAATTCTAAAAATAGTTTGTAATAAAATAAACTTTCGCATAGCAATAGGGATAAGATATGCCAAAGCAGTAATATGTATATCTCTATTGTTATACTTTTGTAATAAATCTTTATAAATACTTTTAATAAACTATTTTTATTTCTTTGTAAAGTTACTTTAAAAAGTCTATCAAATTTCGGCAGTGTACGAAGAAGTTAGTAAAGATACTTTTACTCCACTTACTCATCGTACCTTCAGATATCACACGAAATCGTACTGTTTAAGAGTGTTAGTAAGCAGGTTTAGATCGACTGATTGCCTGTTTCGTGATATTGTGCACAAGAAAAAGTGTGTTAGTAGTAAAGTGAATTATCGTGTGAGTCGCCTAAACTTGGTGAGACTGATTTGCGTAACTTTCCACATTGTTCTGCGCAAACCGCGACAGTATAAACAAAAAATTCACGATTTTCATTGGCCATAGTCAACGGAAAATCTCGTGAGGGACTCAGCTTTAGACGACCTCTAGTTCATCAAGACTTCCATCCTGGAAATATTTTATCATCCAATTTTAACTCTGATTTACAGATTTCAGATTTTGGATTAAGCAAACTATAGGGGCAAATCCGAATAATCCCGAAAATAAGAATATATTTGGTGTATTATCATATATAGCACCAGAGGTATTAAGTGGCGATGAATATACAAAAGCTGCTGATGTATATTCATTTGGAATTATTGTTTATGAAATAGTTACGGGCTTTCCCCCTATCATGATATACCACATGATAATGATTTAGTTTGAAAATATGCAATGGATTATGACCAAAAATTCCATTCCATACTCCAAAATTAATTACAAGAACAATTATGAGGTGTTGGGATGCTCGAGTTACTCATAGACCTACTTTCAAAGAATTAGCTATTGAGTTGAAGGAATACCGGAGTGATTATTATCATAAAGATTCAAAAATTGTAATTCAAATTGAAAATTCTGAAAATTATCCAAAAACCTAGGATTAGTAAGTTCAACAACTACTACTCCGCTTAATTATCAAACACATCCACAAGCAATTTATACCAGTCGACTACTTAATTTTTCAAAACTTCCAAAACCCAAGAACGAAGAAAATTTTGAAAACGAACTTGAAGAATTAACGAAATCTACTTCTGCTTTAAGTATTGGTAAGTGTCAATTATCTTATTTGTATTATTTTCAATTATATTATTTATGTTTTTTTTAAAAATTAAAAAAACATTAATTTATTTTTATATTTTATTTAGTTGCATCCAAATTACATGTACCCGATTTTTAAATATTTTTAAATATTATTTTTATAATTAATTATTCCTATGTTATCTAGTTTTAAGTATATTAATTTATTTCTATGTTATTTTGGCGATTCTGGACTAGTTGATTTGGACATGTTTAATTTTAATTTTTAAATTTTATTTGACATTATATGTTTCTATTTGTATTATTTGTATTATTTGTATTTTACTTATTAAATTATAAAGCACCATTTATTAGTTTTTTCTGATATTATAAAATCTTAGCACTAGTTTAATTTAAAATTAATTCTGAAAAATTATGTGTGTAATTCAAGCCTTGTTAATAATGATAAAATGCTAATCATGTGGATCTCTTTGTTTGTGATACAAGCTCGATTTTAAAATTCTA
Source organism: Diversispora epigaea (assembly GCA_003547095.1). NCBI lineage: Eukaryota > Fungi > Glomeromycota > Glomeromycetes > Diversisporales > Diversisporaceae > Diversispora > Diversispora epigaea. Next base: position 446,578 of record PQFF01000011.1, read on the forward strand.
AAGTAGCTAAATTTCGGTCATGCAGTATAAAAACTCCGATTAATAATTAAATTCATATTGAAACGTAAATTCCAATATAAATTTATTATTTTTTTAAAAAAATAAATAAAATTCTGCCTTAAATATCATAAACAAAAATGTCATCCCGTGAAATATGCCCAGAATGCAACCAAAAAGAGACTTCCTGGATTTGGTGTAAATCATGTAACTCGAAACATTTCCAAAATGATTTTAATAATTGGACAAGTGGAAATGATAAAATAGATAAATTCATTCAAGATGCTCAACTAAATGCTGGTATTCATTATTTAGCAATAGAATGGATACCTTATGATCAATTTAAAGATGTTAAACAGATAGGTAAAGGTGGATTTGGAACAATACATTATGCTAGGTGGATTGATGGATCAATTGAAGAATGGGATATTGAAAATCAACAATGGAAAAGATATCGTAATAGAGAAGTGGCATTAAAAAAGTTTGATAAATTTGTGAATTTCAACGATGTCTTAAATGAGGTAAATATTCTAATTAATATTTAAATTTAATTTTCAAATTATTATATAACGTCTTAACAATAAATTAAGAATTTTGATATTATTAGATGGAAATTCACTTTAAAACATACGCTTCTTCTGATGGTTACACTTCAATTCGATTTTATGGAATTACACAAGATCCAGAAACACACTCATATATGATGGTTTTGAAATATGCAACAGATGGAAATCTTCGAGAATATTTAAAAATTAATTTTAATAATATTAATTGGGCACAAAAATTACATAATCTATATTATTTATCTTCAAAGTTGATGAGCATTCATGAATTAGATATAGTCCACCAAGACTTCCATCCTGGAAATATTTTATCATCCGCTTTTAAAAATTATTTGGATATTTCAGATTTTGGATTAAGTAAACTATTAGGGGCAAATCCAAATAATCCCGAAAAAAAGAATATATTTGGTGTATTACCATATATTGCTCCAGAGGTATTAAGCGGTGATGAAGAATATACAAAAGCTTCTGATGTATATTCATTTGGAATTATTGCTTACGAAATAGTTACGGGCTTTCCTCCATATCCTGATATACCACATGATAAAAATTTAGCTATTAAAATATGCAATGGATTACGACAAAAAATTCCATTTCATACTCCCAAATTAATTACAAGAATGATTATGAGGTGTTGGGATGCTCGAGTTACGCATAGACCCACTTTTAAAGAAGTACGTGATGAGTTGTGGAAATACAAAAATGAGTATGAAGATTATTTATATTGGGGAAAAAATAAAGATTCGGAAATTGGAATTCAAATTAAAAAAGCTGAAGAATTTTCAGCAAATCAAGAATCAACCAATACAAAAATAACAACCACAATTCCTCTTAACTACCAAACACATCCGCAAGCTATTTATACCAGTCGACTTCTTAATTATTCAAATCTTCCAAAACCCAAGAATGAACAAAATTTCGAAAGGGAACTTGACGAATTAACTAAATCTATATCTAATTGTCCTAGTAAGTATTATTATATTATATTTATATTTATTTTTTATTTATTTATATATTTTATTATTTTTATAATAAATTATATTTATTTCTATGTTTAGGTAATTCTGATCTATTTATTTAATTGATTTAATTTATTAGTGTTTTTGATATAATAAAATTGTAAAACATTAGGCATTAATTCTTCATTAGTTTGTAATTTTGATTTTAAAAAAATATGAAAATAATAATAAGGGAAATGTTTCTTTTAATAAAAAACCAAAAAAATTTCCAACCCATTGTTCTTTTAATAAATAAAAAACAAAAAAATTTCAATAAAATTCCTATCCCATCGCATAAAATAAAAATATAAAACATCTTTGTAAAAAAAAAATCAAAATCTATAAAATAAAATAGTAATAATAATAATTATAGCAAATTATTATTTAATAATGGATATGAAGAATCATCTACAAAAAAATAAATAAATAATATAATAATAATAAAACTAGCCGAGTTTTTTTACCCTAAAATGTTTGAATGCTCATATATGTTCATGTTTATTTCAATGTTCAAAAAAAAGAAAATAATAAAAAATAATCATAAATTTTTTAAAAAAGAATGAATGAAATTCGCCAACAAGATTTTCTCCATTCTTCCTCTTCCAATAGTCGGAATGAACTTTGCAAGTGGCGACGTGGGCGGGATGCCCTTTTTCGAATTCAATCATTTTCTGTAAATAATGGATGTTGATATAAATAATAAAATAAATGTGATGCGAAAATCAATAAATCAACAAAAAAAATAAATAATAATTTTACCTCAATTAAGGCATGTCATCATTTTATCATGGTACGCATATAATTCTTGTAAACGAGATACTTCTTGTGAAAGTAATTCAATATATTTTGTCAGCTGATTCCAATAATAAATAAAATGTAAAAAAAAGTTAATTATATAATTATTGTTAAATAAATTAATATATTAAAATGTATCTTTATAATAATAGTGATAATGTTATGATTAAATGTTATTAGATGTTAATTTTAGTTACTTACTCTTTTATAAGCTCGAAAAATCCATCACGTTCATATTAAGGAACCAAATGTTTATCCCAAAGATCAACCAATTGTACTATAAAAAAATAATAAATATTGATAAATAATAAATAGATAAAAAATAATAAATAATAAATAAATAATACCTCTTCAATGGCTTTGTAAATGATAACTCTAAAAATTTCTCTCAAACGTTCAAATTCAAGATTTAATTAAAATATAATAAATGAATACAATAAATAAAATCAATCAATAAAAAATTAATTAATTAATTAACAACAGAACATACTTTTTCTAAACACGATTCATCCAAATTATCATCACAAAGTTAAGTCCTTTCCCCCACGGAAATTTTCAATTCCCATTTAAATATTTTAAATCTCAAGTTTTCCTTTTCGAACTTATAATAATTTTCAAATGATTTCACTTTTCCTCTCAAAATTTCCAATTGATCGAAACTTAGCCTTAATCTATCAGATAGTTCCATTTGATAATATTGAAATTCTTGATTCATGAATTCTTGAATTTGTCAAGTTAGTTGGGATCAACTAAATCATCTAATTCATCTCTTATTAGCGAATAGACAAAACATTCCTTTATCTAACTCATCTTGCGGAGTGTGATGATGAAGTTGAATTGCACATTCTTCAAATGATTCACGTAAACGTATTGAGGCCTATATATATATATATATTAATTCACATGGGAATGCAGGTGTGAATGAATATTAATATTGAGTGTGTAGACTAACAAATATAAATAAATGGAATATGGGATGGAATTAAAATAATTAAAATAATTAAAATAATAATAATAACTAAAATAATTAAAACAATTAAAATTAATAATAATAATTAAAATAATTAACATAATTAAAATAATTAAAATATTTAAAATTAATAATAATAATTAAAATAATTAANTCCAAATTATCATCACAAAGTTAAGTCCTTTCCCCCACGGAAATTTTCAATTCCCATTTAAATATTTTAAATCTCAAGTTTTCCTTTTCGAACTTATAATAATTTTCAAATGATTTCACTTTTCCTCTCAAAATTTCCAATTGATCGAAACTTAGCCTTAATCTATCAGATAGTTCCATTTGATAATATTGAAATTCTTGATTCATGAATTCTTGAATTTGTCAAGTTAGTTGGGATCAACTAAATCATCTAATTCATCTCTTATTAGCGAATAGACAAAACATTCCTTTATCTAACTCATCTTGCGGAGTGTGATGATGAAGTTGAATTGCACATTCTTCAAATGATTCACGTAAACGTATTGAGGCCTATATATATATATATATTAATTCACATGGGAATGCAGGTGTGAATGAATATTAATATTGAGTGTGTAGACTAACAAATATAAATAAATGGAATATGGGATGGAATTAAAATAATTAAAATAATTAAAATAATAATAATAACTAAAATAATTAAAACAATTAAAATTAATAATAATAATTAAAATAATTAACATAATTAAAATAATTAAAATATTTAAAATTAATAATAATAATTAAAATAATTAAAATAATAAAATAATAATAATAATTAAAATAATAATAATTAAAATAATTAAAATAATTAAAATAATAATAATAATCAAAATAATAATAATAATTAAAATAATTAAAATAATAATAATAATTAAAAAATAAAATAATTAAATAATTAAAATAATTAAAATAATTAAAATAATCAAAGATTACATCGTCATATTTATGCCGCACCTATCAGTAGTTAAATGATAATGTTATAAATAATAATTATAATAAATTATTGCATAAATAATAATAAGTAAGAATAATAATAATTATTATATCTAAACTGTAAACTGAAGAACTTAGGTCAGAATCGAAAAGTTACAAGAAAATAAAATGAAATAAAATAAATAAATAAATAAAAATAAATTAATTAAATAAATTAAACAATTAAATAAATTAAATAAATAAAATAAAATAAATTAATGAATCTGTGAAAATAAATAATTTAAACAAATTAAATTGAAATAAATAAATTAAATTAAATTAAATAAATTAAATAAATAAAATAAAATAAATTACCTCTATTCAATTCTTTAACAAACACTGATAAATGTTTCACCCACGTTTAACATTACATTATTATGTGTCATAGTAGCTTCCTATAAAGAACATGTTATATATTTTAATAATAATAATAATATAAAAATAAAATAATATAATAAAATAAATTAAAAATTATAATAAAATCAGATACCTCTTGTAATAAATGAATCGAAAAAAATTTATCATGAGTATTATAACTTAATTCATAACTCATCAAAGCAATATGTGGTATTATCGTATCGGAAATATTTAATAAACTAGATTATTCATTCATTCATCATGATTATAAATAAATAAAAATATAAAATTTAAAATTTAAATCATTCATTATTATTAGAAAAAAAAGAAACGAGAAGAAAGTAAAAGAAATCTTGTTAAATATTCCTGAAATGATGCATGTTGGCGATCTTTTTTAATATCCGTAGTACTGTGTAATGGTTTATAGTCACCTCATCTTATGCAATTACGATTTTCTAGAGATTTTCGATTACAATTATTCTATAGTTAATTTTCTTGAGATTTTCTCGAATACAATAAAATTCTTCGATTATACACAATAAACAATTATTTAATAATTGACTGGAGTGGTTAGGCAGAAAAGTTGTATGAAATTTTTGTATTAAAACTATTTTTAATAATTTATATTTAAAATGGAAATCATTTTTCCTTTGATGCGCAGGTAATTAATGAAATAAATTTAATAAAATACTGATAAAACAAGAAAACAATGATTCCGGAAAAAAAAATCTAAAATTAAAACTATCCCGGAATTTTAAAATATTTTTATTGGGAATGACCTATTGAAACCTTTAGCAGGTAAATTTCTTTAATTTGATTTTATTTTCTAATTTTTACTTCTTTAATTAAAAGATATTTGTGAATACTTTAATAGTCCTAATGACGGCGAAGAGAATAGGCTATAAATAATTATATGCATATAGATATCTTTAGATATTTTAGACCTGTTCTGTTAAACAAGTTATTTTTTTTTCATTTATCTTTCTTCTAAAAAATAGGAAAAATAATTTTATATTTTTATATTTTATAAAAGAATATTATGTATCTAATCATTAAAATAAAGCTAAACCTATAATCCCTATGATCCCAGTGATTAAATAAAATAATAAAAATATAAAATATAATAAAAAATTAACTATAAATAATTTTCGAGAAAATACAAAAGTTACACAATGAAATCAAAACTAAAAAAATAATAAATTCCTAACAAATTAAAGATTAATTTTCCCGAATTTCATTTTCTTCAACTATGCAAAATTTTAAGATTGTTAATTTCATTTAGACAAATTATTAAACAGATGATTCAAGAAATGTAATACTAACTTATTATATCAGGAATAACAAAATCCCATTGTTTTGTAACTAAAATAATATTTATGTAAATATTTGATAGAATAATGATTATTTATTGCTAAGAAATATAGGTAATTACCATGTGTTTCGAATTTTTTTGATTTCAGAAAAGGCAAATGTCTGCTTGTATATATTGCTTCAGGATGCATTACATTTGGATCATATTGAATAAAATTCTTGTTTGATTTATTTGCTGCTTTAATTTGTTTTCTTACTTGTTTTCTTATTTCACCATTTTTGTCATTATAACAAAATTTAAAAAGTTGAAATCTCAATTCTTCAGCAGTTGGACGATTGAAAGATTCAAAATTCCAGCATTTTTCCATTATTTCTTTGAGTGTTTGAGGTATTTCACACTTAATTTCAGGTTTATGCCCATCACAAATTTTCATTACAAGATTTGCATCATGTGGGATATTATAAAATGGTGGATATGGATAACTAGTTAGAACTTCTAACATAACCATACCAAAAGAATAAATGTCAGATGCTTGAGTATATTCTCCTCTACTCAATGTTTCAGGTGCCATGTATGGAATTATGCCAAAAACTTTTTTCCGAATCCTTTTCTGAAACTGGTTTACATAATCCAAAATCAGTGATATAACATGAAATTATACTTTAACTATATTACCAGAATGAAAATCTTTATGTATTAGGCCCATTTCATGGATATTTTTAAGACCATTTGCGATAGATGATAAAATAAAAGATTTTCGCCACCAAGTTAATTTTTTAAACTCATTATTTAACACTTCTCGAAGACTACCATATTTTGCATAATTCATAACTATCATATATTCATTTTCTGTTGGATTTTTAGTGGTTCCATATATTGCAATTGAATTTTTACCTCGAAACTTAAGTTGATTTTTAATCTAAAACATTTAGAAGTATAAAATAAAATTATTATATATTTAAAATAATGAAATTAAATAACATGAATTATTCACCTCTTGCAAAAAATCATTCTTAGTTGTAGAATTACCAAGCCTTTTCAAGCAAACACTTTGTTCACCATTCCTATACCAAACATCTTGTTTACCAAATTTAATAAATCCATCAAGCCAAGTTGCTTTATATACTGTACCAAAACCTCCTTTAGCAAGGTATGTTACATTCTCAAGTCTGTCAAATGGAATCCATTCAATAATTTCTTGAAATTTATTTGCATTAAGTTGTATCTGTTGAATAAAACTATCAATTTCTCTATCTCCACTTGTCCATTTACCAAGTTCATTTTGAAATTGTTTAGAATTACATGGATGGCACCAAATTTTTCCAGTATTATCTTGGTGACATTTACTACATTTTCCAGGATTACTAAAAATATTATTGATAATCAGAGAATTGTTATATAATATTAAAACATTGATTTCAATAATTAAAAATTAAATACTTACTCGCTGTAATATAATTTATATTGATTAGAGAATTGAATTATTATATAATATTAAAACATTGATTTCAATAATTATTTAATTAAATACTCACTTGCTGTAATACAATTAATATTGATTAGTTTATTATTGATTGGAGAATTGAATTGTTATATAATATTAAAACATTGATTTTAATGATTATAAAACTAGAGACTCCTATCTGGTTTCAAGGTCGCTTTGGATGTCATATGTAATAAAAATAAATAAATTTTATTTTGTCGGATTTTTTTAATACGCACTTATTATACATTTTAACATTATTACATTAAAAATAAACGAATAACTAATTAATTATAAAAGCAAAAATCAATAATAATTGGAAATAATCATACAATTTTTCTATTATATTATTACAATATACATGTACATGATAGTTGATATTAATTATTATCATGGATGATTTTGATATTGCTGTTGCTAAGGAGGGTATTGCTGTTGCTGCTGAGGAGGAGAGTATTGCTGTTGAGGAAGGTATTGCTGTTGATTTTGAGGAGAGTATTACTGTTGAGGAGGGTATTCCTGCTGAGGAGGGTATTCTTGCTAAGGATAATATTGCTGCTGCTGTTGCTGTTGAGGATAATATTGCTGCTGCTGTTGCTGCTGAGGATATTGAGGATGTTGATATTGTGGTTGTATATTAACACCATCAGTAGTATTATAAACTATTGGTGGTGGTACGTCAGTAGTATTACTAATTGCCGGTGCATCAGAAGTATTATAAGGAGATGTTATTGAAGGGTCCAGAGGAGGCACTGGTGAATTATTAAAATCTTCCAAATTATATTTATCGATGTTTTTTTCTGGATAAACGACAGATTCACTTAATATAATAATATCATCCCTATGCTCTTCACTAGTCAAATTTTTTATTGAAGATGGTCTATTAAAAGGTTGAGTTGGTGGCGAAGATTCAATTACTTCATTTGCATGTACATCTACTACGCCGATATTTTCAATACTTTCACTTTTTTCATTTTTTTGTCTTTGTCTTCGTTTCCAATATATGAAAATCAAAATTCCAATTAATGCAAATAATGCTCCCAAAATACCTCCAATCAACGGAGCCTTTGATTTTTCTATAATAATTAAAAAATTTATCATTTATATTATTCAAATATTTCGAATGTAAATAAATTAGTGTTAACAAACGTCTTCGTTTCCAACATAAGAAAATCAAAATTCTGATTAATGCAAATAATGCTCCCAAAATACCTCCAATCAACGGAGCCTTTGATTTTTCTATAATAATTAAAAAAGTTGTTATTATTTATATTATTCAAATATTCGAACATAAATAAATTAGTGTTAACAAACTTTGTGGATAAGAAGAAACCCAGGAATAATTTTCAGTATTCATAACATACAATCGAGAACTGGTAGTTGTGTCATATATGCTTGAGCTTATGTTACCTAATTGTATGTTTAAGTTTAAGTAATAAATAAAAAATTAAAAAATTAAAAATTAAAAATAAAAAAATAAAAAAATAAAAAATAAAAAATAAAAAAAAAATAAATAAAAAAAAATAAAAGATAAAAATAAAAAATAAAAAATAAAAAAAAATAAAAAATAAAAA